>JAKSZP010001808.1:0-69386 GCA_022478985.1 Massospora cicadina
TTTAATGCCCTGGCTGTAACACCAGGACAAGAATCATGCGCATTCTTAGGACCAACCTAGGCATATTTTGCCTGTACTCAGCACTGGTCCAGGATTTGTTTAAGGTCAGGGAGGCCTGCCAACTTCATCTTTTTGTCCTCCTGATATCCAGGGCATTAAAATGCACCAGCATGTTCTCAATCATGTCAGTAAGCTATGACATTACTGTTGTATCATTTTTATAAATTGTATAAATTTATATTTTAAAAAAAACCTAAAGGTCTATGCCTCCTTAACAGAAACATCTAACTGCTAAAGGATAGCAAGTTCCTATTTTGATAATTAAATTACCTAATTTTTATGTTTAATAAATCTTAAGCTCTATCTATTATATATATATATATACCTTGGATAACATTAAAGGAATTGTTTATATTACTATGCCTATCATTATAAGGCTGTTGCCTATATACTTGGTCTATCAAACTGTAGTTCAAGACTTTCTTAAATGTCACTCATATATAATAGCATCATATTGATTACTGTCTTTCAAAGTATTTGAGCTTTTTTTAGTACTAGATGGTAAAGTATTTGAGCTTTTCATACATTGTGTAGAGCATATTTATAATACTTTAGGCTAAGAACAAAGCATCATTTTACTTTTAAAATAAGTGCTTAAATAAATTTTGCTACCATATAAAATATGATTGAATAAATGAAATATCACACTATAAGATATTAATCGTTACTTATATACGTTCTTTTAGCTTAGATGTTTGGTATATACTATTATTTTATACCTTAGTAGATAAACTCTAACATTCTCAATCAAGTTAAATAATAAATTGCTTGTTATTTAGTACCAGTAAAAAGTTTTTTGCTCTAGATGTTTATTGTAGGTAGTTTGATTTTAGTAGTTTCATTAAAGTAATTTTTTCAATAGCACAAAAGTATATATATATCATAATAAAGTTAAAATACAAAGGCTGGGTTTTTATAGAATTTTAAAAAGCTCAGTATTACAAATAGCTGTTAAGCAAGTCTAAGCTTTTAAAAGAGTAAAATTTAAATAAAAAATACCGTTTTTAAAACAACAGTCAGATTAAAATACTTTTTATAATCTAAATATTTTACAGTTTTGATCTCTTTAGAGTTGAAACCATCCAGCTAAGAAATTAAAACTGATACATTTTTAAAAAGGGAATCGTCTTTTTAATATTAAACTCAAATAATAATCTAATAAATGAAAAAAGAATCGTAAAGTAAAAAAATAAAAAAATTCCAAAGATTTTTTTATAACAAAATTTTTAAAAGTTTACATAAATAGAAATTCCTTCGTTTATAATGTAAGCACTCTTTAACTTATTAACATTATTTTTATTTGATTATACAAATGGTTTTTAATTTAAAATTCAATTCCTTAAAAAATCTTTACAAAATATTTTTTAAAGATGTAGATTATACTAAAATAATTAAATCTTTTTAAAACCTTGCTCTTTTTTATTTTTAACGGCGCTGACGAGGAGGTCCTCTACGAGCAGTGCGATCATAGCCAACAACGCCAGAAGAAATCACTCCAACAGGTGCGTCAGTAATACAACTCATAGAGTCAAAGTTAAGAGATTTAAGGAGATCCTTAATATGTCAGCTCAATTGTAAAAAAACGCTTACCTTAGTTTCAGGATCAACTTCAATGGTAGATAAATCAAGTGCAGAAACTTCTGGTACATAGTTATCTTTGCGCTCGCGTTCTTCTTCCTGTAATTTAAAGGAAATACCACGAACAGGTCCTCTTTGAATGCGCTTCATGAGGTGAGTAGTAAACCCGGCAATTTTGTTGCGAAGTCTCTTTGAGGCGATGATGGCAACCTCTGAGCAAATTTTTTTATTTGTTTGAAAATCAAGAGTAAGCCGAGGGTAGTACTTCTCAATGAGCACGCGGCTAGCTCTTTTCACAGTTTTTGTACGAACACGACCCTTTGTTTCTGATTAGTTCGCGAAATAAACATATTGCCTAATCGGTTTTACCATTTTAGCTGTATGCTTATGTTAGGTTCAACAGGAAATTAAAAAAGAAAGCCACTAGATCAAGGTTGATTCTATTATTTGCAAAAGAATTGAACTTGGGTAACAATGGATCACCCCTCGAAGTCGATAGTCCGAGATCGCATTTTAAATCGCTAAGACCCAGTATGGCTCATTATAAATTATTGGTATATTATAATTCAGTAAAAGCCCAATTTTGTATATTTTGTTTAAATTTAGTATTAGATATTTTCTTTTAATCATATAATTTAATATCACCATCATTTTCTTAAGCTAATAAAATTACTACTTTATAATATATCATACTCATTTATAGATAAATGATTTTCTATTGTTCTTCTTAATATATTTTTATAATTTTAATAAAAATGTTTTTAGTATTTAATTTTTAGGATAAAAATTATAGTGATAAAGTATAGACACTATAATAATACATCTATTAAATATTTTATCTTGAATTTTTTCAACTTTCTAAGTATGATGAATTTATTATTTACTAAGTATATTAAATTTTCAAATTTTATTAACTATAAAATCTTCTAATGCTAAACTTGTCTTTGTAAATAGATAGTTTATATTAGTACTTATAAGTTAGTTTGATCAGGATCATCTAGTACTAAAAACAAATTAGTTCGACTAATATGAATCTTTTATAGTTTATAAATATTTACTTTCTTATTGATATTGGTATAATCAAATCATAAAAACTTTGCCTAATACCTTGTCTATAATTTCTAAATCATATTTTTGCAGTAAATCAAAAGCTATAAAGAACAAACAGAAATACAACAAAAGTTTCCTGGTAACGCAAACAATTATATAGCAATTTAGATGAAAATATGAATGTAGGCTTATAACAAGTATAACAAATATTTATAAAGTATTAGTTTTATTCATCTCTACATAATGCTGAAAGCTTAAAAACTTTTTTACAAACCATTGGTAGGACTTAAGACATCAAGTTGTCTTGCACTACAAAAAAACAGGCTGTAAGGGTCTTAGCTCCAGCTATTAAGCTGGATAGAGTCATGCACCTCTTCAGAACCAAAAAGGATTAAACCCTAGGGCCCTGCTTCTTACCTAAAGCTCTGACCTAGGGCATACCCTAAATGAGAGATGGGTGGCTGCTGCCCCTCCCTGTTTGCCACCTGCCTTTCCCACACTTACCCCCCAACCCAAACCCATCCTATTATCAAAAATATGATTTTTTAAAAAAATTAAGCACTTTGTAAAGACTTTAGAAAAATCTGAAGCCCTCACACCAAAGTCCCCATTCTCTGTCCCCAACTGGTAGTTCAACTAGAACACCAATATAAGAGAGAAATCTTACCTGACAGCTAAATTCAAGCAAAAAGTTAAAAATAAAGGACTGAAAATGGGGATCAAACCTGACACCCCATTCCAAAATCAAAAAGGTGATTTTAGACATATGGAAGTCATAAAAGCATCCTTAAAATAGCTCAGAAACATCAGTTGATACTATCTTTCATAAAGCATGCTGATAATAATAAGACTAGCCTGGAACTACAGGTGAATGAACACCCAGAACTATAGCCAGAGTACCTCAGGTAAAGCTATCCATAATGACAGATGGAAAATGAAGTTGGCAGCTATGAGGACTAACCAGAAATTTCCAAAATATGAAACCTTTACCACTAAGCATTCAATAGAACTCTCTAAATTTTATATTTTAATTTGAGAAGGCTTACCATGGGATGTAAACAACTGATAGACATCAACAACAGAACATCAAGATATAAGAGAGGACCCTAGAGGAGCTGAAGCTACCTCCTGATGCCAGAGGGACCACCAATGGAAGGAAGAGTGAGAGCATCAGAAGAGACTTGGACCAATACCAAGCACAAATGAAGGAAATGGTCCAGGAGAGAAACTGGATAGAAAACCAGGATGACACCAACTATCAGAGGTGGGATGGCAAGTGGCCAAATAACCAGGCTTGAAAGGGATCTGTAAGGTGAGAGTGGAATTGATGCACAGCTTCTCAGAGGGTGAGAGTAGTGCCAGAAAGAGCATCAAGGACAACAGTGTGTATTGTCCATAAAGCAATTGCTACTACTAAGGTGAGGATAGAAGGTTGAATTGGGGAGGTCATGGAAAAGGAGAAGATGTTCTTAGATAGGCTGAAAGCCTGTCCTTGCTCCTGATAAATGAGATGTATAACATTATGCCAGACCACCTGTGAGGTAAGCAATCCTCCAAGTGGTTGACTAAAGTCTTATATTAGCCACACACAACACATGAAGACTGAGAAGCGTTGGACTGCTCTGCAGTGTGGTATACCTGCTTCAGGCATCTCCATATATAGATACACTACTGGGGATGTAAAAGAGGGTGGTGGGCATACCTCCAAAATGTCCTTCTGAGTTTCCAAAGAGTATGGTATATTCATCATGCAAAGATAGTCCACACAGGCAAGGGTATGGGGACAGCAGGGTACAAAATTGTGCAAAATGACTTGATCATAGACTTCTTGCCTGAAATGGGAGTAGGGCAACTTCTCTGGGAGGTGTGACCACTGATGCTGATCCTCCATTCAGCGCTTTGCATATATAGGAGATTCCTTTTGAAATGGGAAAGGGTCCCATGTGGGCCTGCAGCAGAGAGGTGAGAAGCCAGATAGGTAATTAAAAGAAAAAGGGTTGTTTGGGCTACAGAGGCAAAAGGTGCAGGCAAGATGTACCCAAATTGGTCCAGGTGAAGTGCATGATGCCCAGCCCTGTGTTATGGCAGTGTCATTAAAATGGTTAGTTATCTTCTTAGCAATGATGGTTCAGTTTAATTGCTTGAAGAATGAGGGTTTTTAACCTATCTAATTTTCAACATTTTCAAGTTGGGATGGCTTAGCTTGCAATCAATCACTTTAGTATGTTTGATCTCAAGCTACAGTACCCTGGACAATGATGGGGTGTGCTGATTAGTTTGTCTAGGCTTGGACTCATTTTCCCCAATTGATGACTCACCTCCCCTTGTTTGAAGCATGGTTTTCAAGAACAAATTCCTTGTTGGTTGTCTTTCTTTAAAAAAATTTTCATTTGTTTACTTTTAAATTAATGGTTAATGGTCAAACCTGTGTGTGGACCTCCTCAGGGAGGTCTTTAACAACGTTAGCCATTATATTTTCACAAAAAATCTTTAAGATCAAGTGCACCAAAGGCTCCCTTGTCCCCTTCAGATTGAGGCACCCAAACCCTTCAGCACAGTCTTTGCTCAGTTATGGGCTCCCCTGTGGGGTCCACCAAAGTGTTACTATTTACTTGTTACCAACTACTATATACCATGTTAACCATCCTTGCATTAGGTTGCTTTAGCTCTAAAATATTTATAAGTGCCCTGTTTACCATTAATCTAATGACTAGTTCCTTGGTGGATAGCTGTGCATTTCTCACCACCTCTCTGGGAATGGGAGAGTTACAGACACTCTCCTGACATTAGATAACTAACCAACTTTTTTGACATGTACTAGAATTATACATGTGGGACTTTTGCAAAGTGTAAATTGTGTGCGTGCTGAAATTTTGACCTACTTTAAATGGGCTGGTTCTTCTTCTGAGATAAGTTGGAGTTTTTGTGTGCCTATTGTATGGAGACAATAGACCAGATGGTGACAGTAGTCAAGATATAAACTCCTAGGAAGTGATACTTTAGGGCTGTATTCTTATGTTGTTTACTTGTATGATGGCTCACTGCCCTGATCTACCTGATCCCAAGTAATTCCTTGACCCTAATACAACACAAAAGTATTAAATGCAAAAAGCTTGTATATTAAACTAAAAACTTGTGGTGGTAAAATATTGTGTTTTATTTGTATGAAATAAGGGATAATTTATAGGGATTGATGTTAATTACATCTTACCCATGACACCTCATTCTCATTGGCACTTACTCAGAAGATCACAATGAAGACTTCCAGGAGTCTATGAACTATGAGGCTCTGCGGTAACTCAGCTCAGCCTCATGGTCTTTGTTTAACTGATGATTGTTTCAAGACAGCCTTTCTTCTGATGCATCTGAAAATAGCTAAACTGCCACTCCTTTTGAGCAATTGTAGCACATACCATAGCAATTCATACCACTAATAAGTAATTTTGATCAACAGCATAATCAACATTGAAAACTAATTTTAACATAGACCAACAAAGCTTATGAGCATGGGCCGTTAAGTCAACTATTAAGTACAACTTAACTAATAAAGCCCCTGAGCCCATGTTATCTAGTCAAATTAAAAGTGGAATTGCTAAGACACGGATCTCAAGTTTCACATATACTTAAGATTTTTTTGATCCATAATTGCTGATATCTTTGATATAATTTATAATAAATTATGCATAAGCTAATATTAGTATGTTTTACTAATTTTCTAACAATTAGGTCCAGTCAACTACTCAACACTTCCCCTGCCTTGACTGGATAAAAAAGGAGGGTACCCTTCTTTCTGGGTCACAATGTCCAATTTTTTGCAATCTTCAAAATATAATTGCTATGTCAATAGCCTTTCAGCCTCAGATAAATGGGTCTCCTTAAAACTGAGCACTTCAATGCAGCATGCTATGGTCAACTCAGGTGTTTTGCCTTGGTCTCTAAAGCTGGTTCAACCAGCTACACTTCAAAGGTTCCCAAAAGGTCAACTTTGCATCCTGCTGCAACTTCAACAATCATCAATGAACCTGATCAGGCCACCTTGGTTTTGAGTTCTAAACTACAAACATTCAGATGGTTTGAGCGTGATCCTCCCTCAACTGCCTCTTTGACTCTTCATGCCCCTGAAGATGGTCAGTCCAAAGAAACCCTCATTTGGCATCAATTCATTTTGGATGAGGATCTCCTTCCCAAAACCTATTCTTGATTTTTGAAGTCTCCCTTCTTCCACACTTATTTCTTCCCTTCACATGGGTAGTGTGGCTTCATCAGGTTTTGAAGTTAATTTAAGAACAGAACTTATGGAAGCCTAATTGTTATCCACACTTGCCTTTGAGCTAAAAATTGCCCCATTTGATTTTTTGAGGCTAATCAGGCTCTTCTTTTTGCTAACTCAGTAGCTAGGCTATGGTTTGCTCCCATGGTAATCCATACTGACATTCATGTCCCATTGGGTCTCAAAAGTCAAATTTCAAAAGATTGGCGCATCCCTGTAATATACCAAGCCTTTTGTAAAAGCCTGGCAAAAAGACTTCCTGAAAATACATCCCTCATATGGCTCTACTGGGCGCGTGCATTTGCTTCCATCCTTCCTCTTTTTCCACTGAGAACATGTTATACATGTGCAGGGTTTTAGACAAGGCATGTTCACATATGTTTTGCACTAAAGTGTTCCTCCCCCTGATTAACTCTTATCTTGAAAGCCTTCTCACCTACTGCATCTTCCTTTCTGCGGCGTTTTCTCCAGAGTTGGACCTCTAATGCCTGTTCCAAAGTCCCTTCCAATGGTCGTTTCCTTTAGTTTGATGGCCTTTCCTTAACTGACCAGGCCAGCGTGCCTGGTGACAAGCCTTTTTGGGTTTGGCGCATCTCTGACAGGGTCTTGACAGTTGAGACTTGTGTGAGATTCACATTTCTCCTACACTGCTACAGGCTTCCCTGGCTTGATGTCACTTTCCTCCCTTTCCAAAAAGAGTCATCCGGCCCCAGTGGTGATGAGGGCTTGAAATTTATGAATTAAAATTTTTATGTTCATAATTGTTAAAGCCTTTTTTCTTTTTTCCCATATATAATCTGTTTTTTATGTTTTTATTTTATTATAGTTTGTCATGTTTTTGTTTTTTTGCTACTATTCTTTAGGATATTTATGAAGAAACTAAGCGTGTACTCAATATAAAAACCATCCACCTTGATCCTTAATGGTATATATGTCTTTGGATGATTCCTCCAATATAATAAATGTACCTTTCCAAAGTGAGGCCAGATTATGTGTGTGGCCTGCACTATTAGTGTCACAATATACTACTAAGTCTCCTTCCTGAAACTTAGACACAGTAGCTTGTTTAGCATCATCATAGCTCTTCTGACTAGTTTTCTGATTAATCATGTTCTGATAGGCTTCATATTGCAACTTGATTAAGGTCTTTGCCAGTTGCTCCACATAACTCTTTAAGCAAATTACCTCAGTTGAATTGAGTACCAAATATAGTAACAGAGGTAGTTTGTGCTGTCTACAATATAGAAGTTGGAAAAGAGTGTGGCCTATGCTGCTGTGGTGTCCAATATTGTACACAAATACAGTAGCACTAATGAAAGTAGCTAATTGTGAAGGCACTGCGGTTGCATTTTTGTGCAATATGCTGACTAGAGTGCCATTCACTTGATCTACTATACCATTAGTCTCAGGATGGTATGGTTTTGACAACACTCCCTTGATGGACATAAACTCATTTAGCCATTGCGCCATCTGGGTAGTAATATTTGTGCTGTTATCTGTCAAGATTTTCTATGGACATCCATGCTTATATGTAATACAGTCTATAATAAACTTGGCAGTAGTCAAGGCCTCAACTTCTCAAATTGTTTTTGATTTCACCCATTTTTTCATATGGTTGATAGCAGCAAATATGTATTTGTTTCCTAGGCTACTCACAGGAAAATGTTAACTACATCAATTGACATGGTATGCCAGGCCCATTCAGGTTTGATCAATCAATATTTCACATTCAACTTCATAGGCTTTGTAATTAGGCATGAATGGCATTTATTGAGTACATCTTGGATCACAAATCATAGGAAAGCCCAATAGTAATTAGACCAATAAATTCTAGCATTTGTCAGTTCTCCATGTCTGACAGCCTTTTGGGCTTAAGTAACAATCTCCATTTATTCTGAAGGTTTTTGGGAAAAATCTTTGTTGCCCCTTGGGCTTAAGCTTGTATAAAACTCCATTTTGATATTTGGTGTCAGTTAATGCTTTTTAAATTGACTTTTGTACTCCAGGTGGCTCATCATATACTTTTAAGTAATTATTTTTCATGAAGCTCATCAGCCAAACTACTCAGGATAGCTACAATAGGAAGTTACAATAGTCCATCTGAATTTTGAGGGGCCGCTCCAGCTCTATTAATAGTTTTATAGTTATACACTGTAATTTCAGAGCCCAGCAGGCTAAACATCCCGCAGGCTCCTTGAGATTGTGGAGCCATCATAATGAATTGTAATCTGTCACTACTTGAAACCTAGTGCCATGAATGTACACTCAAAATTGTTTACAAGCATAGATGTCAGCCAAACCTCTCACTTGGTTACTGTATAATTATGCTCATTATTATTCAGTTCCTCCAACAATAAGTGATTAGATGATCTTTGCCATCATCCCCAACCTGGGATATCACACCCCCAATTGCAGTCAATGAGGCGTCAGTTTCTATGATAAAAGGCTTGCTGAAATATGGATATCAGAGGACAGGCGCCACGCTCATTGTGGTTGATAATCCTCAAAGAATTGCTGAAATTCATCTGCCCAGCAAAGACAAACTCCTCCTTGTAGTAAATGGAATAGGGGCTCAGCAATCCTTGCAAACCCTTCTACAAATCTTTGATAGTAGTCTTTCAAGCCTAAGAATACATGAACACCCCTCATACTTGTCAGAGCTTGCATATTTTTAATCACCTCCACTTTTTTGAGGTTTAGGCTGAAAGCCCTTGGAATCAATGATGAACCCAAGGTATTCTAATTGTTCTTTGAAGAATTGACATTTCCTAGGTTTTATCTTCAGATTGGCTTTCATCAGCCATTTGAACACTTGTTCAAGGTGCTCTAGATGTTCAGAAACCATCTTCAAAAAGACATCTATATCATCCAAGTACACCAGTATGCAGGATAATTTAAGGTCTCCCAAAATTGTGTCCATTATGCGCTAAAAGGTCACCATCACATTGCACATCCCCTGTGGCATGCACATCAGTTAAAATAGCCCTTAAGCAGCAATTATTGCACACTTCTCCTGCTCCTCTTGAGGCAGTTCAATTTTTCAGATTCAGGAGATAAGTTCCATTATGGTAAAATACTTTGTCTCTCACAGACAGTCCAGGTCATCATCAATTCTGGGCAATGGATATAAATCCTTTTTTATAATTGGCATTGAGGCAACAATAATTGATTACAACTTGATTGCTGCCATATTTTTCTTCACAATCAAAACTGGGCTGGCCTATGAGCTTTTTGAGAGCACAATTATTCCACTTTTTAGCAGTTTGATCAACTCTTCTCTAACTACCTTGTCACTAGCCTGGGGGCACCAAATTGGCCTCACTTAATAGGCACATGGTCTCCAGTGTCAACAAAATGCTTCAATTCTTTTGCACAACCTAAATCTTGGTCATCTTTGGCAAAAATTATGGAGTATCGTTCAAACAACTCCAGTGCTTTATCCTTCCATTGATATAATAATCCATTAAATGACTCTCAGGGAATTACAGCATGTGCCCCAAGGCCCTCAGTCAGTAGCCTGAACTAAGATAAATTGCCATATTTTGACAGCTGATTTTAACTTGCCCCTTGGATTCAGATGTACAAATGCAACTACTTGATATTTCTTGACCTTAATAATTCAGCTGGTCAAATTTGCTAATAGACATCAATTTCCCCATGCTCAAATATGTATTTCAGGCGCTACACTAGGTTCCACCCAGTAACAATTTTAAGGGGATATGACCTCTCCATATAGTTCTTCTGGAATATCCAGCATATTTCCAGTCCTAATAACTTGTTGATGGCATGGAGCTATTATCACATCCTTATTCACTCATAGAGGTATTCCTCAATTTTTGTTTAAGGCAGTTGGAATGTGGCACCTTTGATTTCCCCACCTGAATATATCCCAATGTTATTATACTATTGACATAGGATATATTAATAAGGGTTTTTTGACAGCTAGTAGGCTTCATATTGGCATGACATTAGTAAATCAGGAGTGATCAGCCCAATAATATCAAGATGTTTTATTTAAAATCACATGAGATCCCATAGGTCCTTAGAAAACTAGTTCTAATTAATATGTCATAATTGGCGTTGGAAAGCACTGTTGTGGTGCAGTTACTACCAAAGTTCCAAATCATAGTGGCAAGATGCTGTAAGCTCCTTCACTCTTAGTGCTGTTGGGGACTGCAGTCCCATATTCCCAATTGTGATCAATGCCAAGAGCAATTTTCAACTTCTTGACCAGTTTTGTGGAGACAATGTTTATAGGTGCTCCACTATCAACAATAGCTACAACTTTGATTTTGTTGACCAGAATACTAATGTAAGTGCACTCAAAGTAATAAGAATCAATAGAGTTTACTAAGTGGATATGAGAAGAACCCAAAGAGTTAAGAGTGTGCTTCATAGTATTTCAAATACTAGGACATTCATTGACAAAAGTGTCAATTAACATAGCTATATTCACCCCCTTCAAGCTTGGGGTATCTGCTGCATTGCTTGGTTCTCAGCTAGAATATTCTCAAGTATTTGTTGCACATATGATTTAGCAACTACTTCAGAGGCTTCAAGTATGACAACCTTACTCTGAGAGTGAGTTACTGCATGTATGTTCATAGAATCTTCACTCAGTACTAAAATAGAATTCGTTTTGTTGGTAATAAAGGCCCTGTGGCCTGCATGCTCTTGTTGTTCTGGTAGGACTGGTGTTTTTGGCATAATAGATCATCCCACATCTATTGTGCTTGTACTTTCCTCCTCCTGTGAGTTATCTGAAAGGATTACATTGACACTATACTGATGGCATCAAAAAGCAGAGTGCCCTTTACAATTGCAGCTAAAGCAAGTAATCTCATTCAAATAGTGTAAGGCCCTTGAATTTTCAGTTGGATCAGTTTTAACAGATGTATTAATTTCAGTATTCTTATTGGTTTTTAAGAATTTTCCAGCAGAGGCAGCAGGTCCTGATCTGTACCCAGTATTAGGAGGGCCATAATTTTGTGAACATATGTACCAATAATAAACCAATTTGGACATCACAAGGTTTTGCACAAAAACATGAAATAAAGTGTTTGACAAATTTTGGCAAGGTTGTACTATATGTTGTAATGCAATATTAGCATCAAAATTGACTATAGCTTTTGCACCTAGGAGATTTAGAGCTTCACAATAAAATTGATCTGCAAATTTTTCAATTGCTTTGTCTTTATTGAAGCAACTGTTCATAAACTTAGATTTCCTAGTTGACATTTGTTCTGGACCTCTAAATTCACAAAGTACGGTCTCTTTGACTTAGGCATAGGTTGTGTTTTGTCCATGTGTGGCATAATTAGCTTAATGCTCCACTCATATAAGCAGTTGAATATTATGTCTGCTTTGTTGCGGTCACTGGCCCCATACATGGCCATTCTAAAGCGTTTGACAAATGTGGTTACACTTCCATTATTGTCAAAATAACGCATGTTCAACAGTTTTTTTTAGTACTAGATGGTCAACAGTTTGTAATTATTGTTTTCCCACTCATGATTATCAAGATTACTTCTTTGTTGGCTTGAACCAGGCGTATCAGGGCGCTGAGGCACTGTACCATGGTTTGAGTAATTTGGGTTGGTCAAAGCGACCATATTGCTAGGCATTTGTCAATGTGGCCCAGAATCCATTTCAGTAGCTACTTCTAAAGCTTCATCCTTATAATATACAGAAGAATTTTCAGTCAATCTATTCAAGGCACACTGACAACGCCCATCATCCAATACTCAGATTTGATCATTTATTTTGTTCTCCCAATCAATATGGTTTTGATTTATAACTTTTGGTTTTGTAATTTCCTCATTCAAGCTAGTAGTTTGTAGTTGCAGGACGGAAATCATTTGGTCTTTTTTTGGTTTCACCTTACAATGGTTTACTTCTCCATGAAGAATATTGTTTAACTCATTGATAGAGGTAACATTATCATTGAGGTTATCATTCTGTCAATTTAGACAATTTAATAGAGTCCTAATTTTTTCTATTCTCCGCCTGTTGGCCTTTTAAAGTTGTGCATCAGTAGCTAATTTCTTGGTGTAATAATCCTTCATCTGGGAAATTTGGGCGCTCCGTCATTGATACTGGTCACAAAATTCATCATTATAGTTTAGTTGAGCCTCTTGGTCTTTATGGTTAAGCCTCATGAACTCCAAAGCATTAATGGAAGTCCAAGTGATATTTTTAACCCAAGTTTTGGTAACTCCTCTTTCCTCCAAGAATTTGTTAAAGATGGGTGCAATCTGTCATTTGGCTCTTTCACTAATTTGCTGCACGATCATTAGCCCAAGTGGCAAGATTGGTTTGCCTCCAGACTAGAATGGACCACAGCAAAGTTAGCTTCCAATCTCTCATTTAGGATTTGGCCTGCCTGACTGAAGTTGCATGAAAAGTTTACTAACTTAGTGATGACTGCATGATGGTGCAATTGTCATCTAAGAAATTCTGGAAGTAGGGTGTACAAAATACAATTTAGTATTAATTGATGTTCTCTATCCCAATTAATTTTTTTTTTGGATTTGAGCTGCACTCAATTGGTGATGAGCTAGATATCTCATTCACAACACATCTTGCTGTCATTGGTGATAGAAAGGATTACTTCTGTTGTCTATGGGTCCTTGTACCATTTGATACCCTCTTAACAACTGATGTTCAAGGCGTTTCAGCTTTTCATGTGAAAGGAGTTTGTCAGGGTAGGTAATGATGGGTACATCATTTCTGTTGATCTGGACACATTCATTCAAGCATTCCCATTGAGCTCAGTAATGGTTCTGATTAATTGATTTAGGTTTCCTCTGTTTGGCGTGGTCACCATCTGCTTTTCCAGCCATGAGCGCCATAGGTTGAAGATTTAGCCTACTTTAAATGGCCTGGCTCTTCTTCTGAGATAAGTTGGAGTTTTTAAGTGCCTATTGTATGAAGACAATAGACCAGATGGTGACAGTAGTCAAGATATAAACTCCTAGGAAATGATAATTTAGGGCTTTATTATTCTGGAGTTTAATTGTATGATGGCTCACTGCCCTGATCTTCCTGATCTCAATTAATTCCTTGACCCTAATACAACAATAAAGTATTTAATGCAAAAAGTTTGTATATTAAACTATTTTCTTGTTGTGGTAAAATGTTGTGTTTTATTTGTATGAAATTAGGGATAATTTATAGGGTTTGATGCTAACCACACCTCACCCATGACACCTCATTAACAATGGTACTTACTCAGCAGATCACAATGAAGACTTTCAAGGGTCTATGAACTATGAGGCTCTGCAGTAACTCAGCTCAGCCTCATGGTATTTGTCTAACTGACGATTTTTTCAAGACAGCCTTTCTTCTGATGCATCTGAAAGAAGCTAAACCATCACTCCTTTGAAGCAACAATAGCACTTACCAAGGTGATTGATACTATTAAAGAGTAATTAATTTGATCAAAAACTCAATCAACATAAAAAACTAATTTCAACATAGGCCAACAAAGCTTGCAAGCATGGGCCATTAAGTCAACTATTAAGTCCAACTTAACCAATAAAGCCCCCAGGCCCATGTTATCTAATTGAATAATATAAAGTGGATTTTATAGGCATCAGATCCCAAGCTTCACATATACTTAAGATATTTCTGATCCATAATCACTGATATTTTTGATATAATCCATAATAAATTAGGCATAAGCTAATATTATTATGTCTCTATTGAAATACCTAACAATTAGGTTCAGTCAGCTACTCAACAGTGCATCAGCTGTTGGTCACAGCCATGGTGGGGCTCAAACCATTTCCTTATTTTGCCAATGGTTGGTGCATCTTGGCATTACTCTTGCTACCTCTAACTGGGAAGTACCTACCATTATTGCTTGGATCTGTTAAATTTAGATGTTTTACAATCCAAGTGGTGTGATTACCCAATTTTCCCTTAAAATTAACAAAACCAATATAAAAAAATGATCTTTTTTTGGCACTGCATTCAGATGGTGCAAGTGGGATATTGATGAAAGGCCTGGTGGTGGTGGCCTTGGATAATGATACACAACCTGCTGTTTGAAATGGGTATATGGTCATTCACATCCCAAAATGCATTTTATAACGCCTATTACTTATACAAAAATGAGCCAAATATCATCTCCTGTTGCTCTAATATGAAACTCATTTTAGTATACCAAATCACCCTAGAGAACCCACACTTGACCCATACCATGATCCACAGGACACATGCGGTAGAAAAGGAGTTACTCACTCAATATAAAAATGTTTAAAAATTGCTGAAGATATGGTAGGATATGTAACCTCAGTAGTAAGTGTGGCCAACTATCCATCTCCATTTTATGGTGTGGAAACACATCCTGGAGGCATGCTTATGCCTGAAGAAAATTTTTATGGTGAAGTGTTGGCATTGTCTGCTATAAATAAAGACCATTTTGGATATATTTTGTTGATTGCTACCCTTTCACCCCCTTTAGGGAAGATCAGCACAACTATTTTGGTGGATACAGGAGCCTCTGAGAATTTTATTGACCATGAACTAGCCAAATACTTTGAGTTGAATTACTTGCCAGGTGATATGGTGAGGGGAGGGGCTTTCCAAGGTATTCCCACGCTGAAAGTTCTGTGATTAATGGATTATCAAGTTGGCAAATACATTTGGCTGACCGTTTCAAAGATATCAAAAACCTCTTTTACCCCATTATTTTGGGAGTGGAGTGATGACAAAAGTTTGATGTCTGGACCAAATTGTAAGACAATACTTTGTCCTTAACATTAGAGAATGATCACAAATTAGTTGTCCCTTTGTCTGAAGCAAACTCTCAGAGCGATCTGCCCCATTGGCTAATATCCACAATCTCAATCTTGCCCCATTGCTGAAGCCCACTCTGGAAGTACCTTTACCTTACTGTTTTAAAGGGATGGAATCTTTATTTGATGTGGCTTCAGCCAATGTACTACCAGCTCATTCAGATTTTGATTGTGAATTCAAGCTCACCATTGATATGGTGCATATATCTTCTCCCATTTACCTTTTGAATGTACTGGAGGAAGCGGCCTTAGTTGTGTGGGTTACAGAGAAGTTAGCTAAAGGTGCGAGATTCCAGCTTACCTCCCCAAATTATTCTCCACTTCTCTTTGTGGAAAAGTCAGATGGTACCTTATGCCCATTTTTAGACTATGTGAATTTCAACAACGTCACAGTACCAGACTTGCATCCCATCCCGTTAGATTCTCAGATTTCTTGCTATGTGGAGAAGGCAAAAGTATTATCCAAACTGAACTGTCTAAGTGAGTTCAATATGATCTGAATTAAGAAAGACCAGGAGTAGCTAACCGCGTTCTGCACCCAAAAAGAAATTTCACACTTTTTGATTTGTTCCCTTTGGGCTGAAAAACGCCCTGTTTATCTTTCAATGCCATATAGATGCAGCTTTGTGGACCTGCTGGGTGTTTGCACAGTGGCTTACATGAATAATATCATGGTGTTTTCACCCAATCATGAGTCCCATGCTATAACTTTCAGCTTGTGGTGGAGAGCTTAAGGGCAGCCAACCTCACGCTGAAAACATTAAGTCTGAGTTCATTAAGTCTCAGGTCACCTTCCTGGGCAACATCATGTTTGACCAAGCCATATGATAACACTAGATAGGGAGAAGGTGATTTGTGAGCTGCCATATTAACTTCAGCTAAGGAATTAAGGAGATTTTTGGGGATCTGTACATTCCTTAAGAAATTTACACATAATCTTTCTGAAGTGGTGGTGCCTCTGTATAAGCCGAGTGGGGCAAAAGTGCTCCAGTGGTCCCCAACTTTGCAGGATGCATTCCAAGCGGTAAATTGCACCCTTTGTCCACGTCCATCCTTTGCCATGTAGACCTCACAAAGGAGCTTTTTTTGGCTTCTGATGCCTCCAATTTTGCCATAGTGGCAGCCCTATTACAATTAGGTGAAGATGAAATTGAGCGTCCAGTTGGATATTTTTCTAGGAAAATGCCCCTTTCTGAGTTTAACTACGCCATTATGACAAAGAGTTATTAGCAGTGGTTGAGGAGCTTACTTATTGGCGTCATCATTTGCATAGCTCATCCCTAACTCTTCCATGTATGTACAGATCACCATGCCTTGCTGTAATACCGCACACCTCATGTCTTGACCCCATGGCAAACCTGCTACTATGAGACCCTATCCAAATTTTCATTTTCCTATGAATTTATAAAGTTTTAGGAGAATGGTTTGGCGGATTTTGAGCCACAACCCTACACTAGCTCTTAATTCTAAGGAGGTAGTGATGCATAATACCCACTTGATGATTTCACTGGGTAAGACTGTGTCTCAACCTCCCTCTTCCTTGGCTCATGAGCCAGCGCTCTCTCCTCTGGAAAATGAAGAGGAATATGGTATGTTCAGAAAGGTAGTCCTTTCTCAGCCTTTTTCAGCTAAATATACTATGATACTTTCAAAGAGCGCATTGAATCAGGAGGATATTACCAGAGTTTATCACGTATAGATCGGATGATGTGGTTTCAGGGATGCCTCTGGGTTCCCATAGGATCCCTTTGCCTGAAAATCATCTGGGATCATCATGATGGAATCACCGTTAGCCACCCTTGGAAAAGAAAAAACTCTTGAGCTTATCTGACGCAATTATAATTGGAAGGGATTAGCCATGCAGGTTGCCAGGCATTGTAAAGAGTGCATGGTCTGCATCCAAATGAAGCCAAATTGCCAGCCCCTCGCAAGGTTGTTGGTGCCAGTTTAAATGGCTGAAGGGCTTTGGACTTCCTTATCAGTGTATTTATTGTGGAATTACCTGCTTCTGAAGGCTATGACGCCAACATGGTAGTGGTGGACCGTTTTACAGAGTTTTCCCACTTTATCACTTTGTAGAACCACATTAATCGTGGCAGAGAAGGCAAGGCTATTTGTGTCATACATGTTTGCTCTTCATGGGGTACCCCAATAAATTATTAGTGTCTGGGGACCCCAGTTTACCTCAGTCTTTTTAAGAGGAGCTATGTAAGACTTTCAGATCCATCCCTGCTGTTCAACAGCCTATCAACCTCAATCAAAGGCAGACATAATGTGTTAACCAGTGGCTAGAACAGTTTCTGCAGTGTTACACTGCAGAAGATCATTCATATTAGGTTTTCCATCTCCCCATGGACCAATTTAGCTATAAAAATGCCCAGCATGCATCAATCAGTTGTTCCTTTTTTTGCCAAATATGGATTCAACCTGCCTTTCACATAGATCACAGTTGTGGATTCAAGTTGGAAGGAGTGGTAGACTTTGCAAAGAAAATTAAGAAAGTATACCAAGGGGTAAACACCAGGTTAGATGCATTCATGCAGGCTTACAAGGAGAATGCTAATGGTAAGAGATGAGTCAAACCAGCGTACAAGGAAGGAGATCTCATGACGATGGATGCTAAAAACATCATAATAAAGAAACATGTAAAAAACTGCACCAAAGAGTATTAAGATTTAATTCATTCTCAGAAAGGTGGGATATGCCTCATACCAGTTGGATCCCCCTCATTCCAAATCTTTTCAGTATTACATGAAAGTAAAAAAAATGTTGTCTGAGGGCCCCCTACCAGAGACTCCTGAGACTTATCTCGTGGATGGGGTGCCAGATTGGGAAGTGGAATAGATGGTAGCCTCCCATCAGATAAGAAGAAAACTTGAGTATCTTGTATCCTGAAAGAAGTTTTAATGCAGTGGAAAACGGTTGGGTCCCAGCATGTGAATGCACCTATGCCTAAGATCTTATTAAAGTATTCCACAAGAAATTCCCTGAAGCTGCAGGATCCAATTCTAAGCAAGCTATTGCTGCCATAAAGTTGGTCCCTTCACACAAGAACTTTTCTTAGAAAATGTTACTGTAGGGGGGTGGTGCCCAAGAAGGAGGAGAGGGTAATGTTATTTTTTCATGACTTCATTGAGGGAACTAACTGCCAAGATAAGGCTGGGCATCAAGAGTCAAAAAAGGTCAGGCTACAGGACCTCCCTGACTTAAGGCATACCTTGGGTCAATGTTGGGTGCAGGCAAGATATGCCCAGGTTGTCCAGGTGAAATGCGTGATTCCCAGCCCTGTGTTATGAAAGTGGCATTATATTAAATTTTAAATTTTATTTGGGGAAGGCCAACTAGGGGATGAACACTTCCAATAATTAAACTAAACCAATGAAACGAACTTCAGTGAGAGGAGGGCACCCTAGAGAAGAAAACGTTATCTCCTGTTGCCAGTGGGAATGCCAAGAGAAGTAAGGGGGGATACGTGTGTAGAGGCTTGCACCACTATTGAGAACATATGTAGGAAGAGGTCTGAAGCAATGAACCAAACTTGGAACCAGGATGAGACTATCTGGCGGCAAAGGTGTGGGAGGTACCCAAACATCCACGCTTGAAAGTAATCCACATGCTGTGACTGGAACCGGTGTATAGCTTCCTGGAGGGTGGGAGTAGAGCCTGAGATAGCATCCAAGACAACCGTGTTGATAGACCACATAGCGATTGCAACCACTAAAGCTTGGAGGGAAGGTGGTAGAGGGGAGTTCAAAAAAAGGTGAAGATGTCCTTAGATAGGCTGAAGGGCTGTGCCTGATCCTGACAAAATAGACGCTGGACCTCACGCCATATTGATTTTGAGGGAGGGCACTCCTCCAGGCGGTTAACCAACGTTCCATACTGGCCACACATGATGCAAGATGAGTGCAAAGCGTTAGAGCGCTTGGCAGTATAGTATACCATCACAAGCAGCGCCACACATGGGAACAAATATGTGGCTGCAGAAGAGGGTGGTGGGCGTACTTCCATATGGCTTTCTGGGTATCAAGGGAGTAGGGGATGTCCAACATGTTCAGGTAGTCCACTCTGGCTGTGGTAGGGGACCTCATGGATATCACTCCGTTCAAAATGGGTAGTCCTTGTACTTCCTGGGTGAACTGAGGAGTAGGGCGCCCCCTCCGGGCAGTGTGCCCACATTTGCAAATTCTCCACTCAGTGCTCCACATGGAGAGGAAAATCCTTTTGAAGTGGGGCGACGTGCCATGTGGGCTCACAGCGGAAGAGTGTGAGGCGAGATACTTTAACATAGAATGGGGGTGGGCTGGATTGGTGAGGCCCAGGGTGCGGGAGAAGTTAAAGCAGGCCGCGTAGGACCAGTGCTGGGCTGAGATCGTATGGTTGGTGACTGCAGCGATACAGGTGCCAAGGACATTGGCGGCGTGGGCCTCATAGTTGAGAAGGCCCATTCCACCTTTATGGGGAGGGTCAAACATGACATGCAGGCGCACTGGCGGTGGGCGGCCTACCCAAAGCCACCCTTGCAGAAGGGCATATAATGGCTTGAAGAAAGATGTGGAAAAGGCTATAGTATGAGCCCTAAGCCAAACTTTAGAAAGGAGCATAGAGTTGGCTAGCACTACTATTCCTGTAAGGGAGGTCTGACAGGCTTTGAGGAAAGATGTGCATTTTGTAACGTTGTCTAGAATATGATTTTCCATCACCATTGAGGCGTACCCTCCTGCCTACAGCCACACCCCAAAATGGCGGACAGGGCCAACAGTGGGACTTGGCACAAAGGGGAGCACAAGCGGGGCGGTGTGGGGTGGGCAGGGCAAGTGATCCCGTGAGCAAGTTGTTTTAGCAGGTAGAAAACGAGGCGCTGGGGGCCAGCGGGCTTGAAACCAACCAGGGAGAACATTTCACAGTTTTGGAGGCGTTAAGTGCAGCATTACTTACCCTGGAGTAAACCTGGGTAGTAGCTTCAAGCGCGCGTGCATCATGATTGTTAGGCACCCCAACCATACAATCATCAGAAAACGCTAACATCTTGACTGGTTTTTGGCCTTGCACATGGACACCAGTAAGGAGGGCATTCACATTTCAAAGATTGGGTCAAGGCTGAAGTTATACAATAGTGGGCTTAGAGGGTCCCCTTGGCGTAGGCCTATTTGAGGGTGAACTACATCCGTGTGGAAGCCAGGGCCATGCACAGCCATTGTGGCAGATTCTGTGAGCAACATCACCCAATTTATAATCGATATGGGATGTGAAACTTGTGGAGGTAGGCTCTGAGGTACTCCCAGTTGACTCTTTCATAGGCCTTCTGCTGGTCTAAAAAACAAGTGCTCCAGAAGCCATGGATTGACAAATGTTAGCTATGGTGTGTATGTTGTCCCAAATAGAACTTTTGGGGATGAAACCAAATTGTTCAGGGGAAATGAGAGCAGAGGCAACAATCCCTAGGCGATTTGCCATGATTTTAGTAAATTTTTTTTGTGTCTGTGTTAATAAGTGAAATGAGGCATCAGTTGTCCAAGTCCAGATTATCCCCTTTCTTGAACAACGTTATTGTGAAGGCCTCTTGTCCTCTAGGAAGGAGGCGCATTTCCATAAGGCATTGATTCATTGAGGCAAGCAGCAAGGAGGAAAATATTTAAAATAATTCTTATAGAACTCATAAGGGATGCTGTCTGGACCTGGCCATTTTCTGTATGGTGCACTGCGAACAGCAGACCAGAGTTCATCCTGAGAAATCAAATTTATCAACTCTGGATAATGGGAAACAGTGCAAATATGTGCACTTACAAGGAAATTTCCACTTTGACCAGCTGAACTGGATTTGAGCAATACAATTCAGAGTAATAGTTTTGTACTTCGATTGTCACTTCAGCCAGAGTATCCGCAATGGAGTGGTCTGGCCTCTGCACCTGTGTGCAGGCCAAGCTCTGGCGAGGTGCAAAGAATTTTGAAAAAAGTAAGTGGAACACATATTGCCTGCTGTTATATGCTTTGCTTTATACTGAACACTAACCCAATGCTTTTGTTGTCTTACCAGTGCATTGAGGCGAGCAGACACTTCTGCCCACTTGTGACCCCAAGCTGGGCTGTAGCCTGCAGCAGGGACATTAGACTCCAGGTGGTCCACTTCTGCCAGCGTGCACAAAATGACTGCTGAGGCAGCCCGCAAGTGATGTGATGAGATGTGGCAAGCCTGGCGGATGGTGTTTGCTTTGAAGGTTGACCAGGTGGATATTGGGTCTGCACATAACGGTGTGGTAAACTCCAGAGCTGAGGTCTCAGTGTCCACCTACAAGGAAAACTGGGCGATGCAATCTTGGTGGGGCAGAGTTTGCACCACTTTGGTGCCTGGACCTCTGGATTGGACAAACAGAATGAAACCAATACCATTCTGTGGTCTGATAAATCGATTTTTATTGTATAAAGTGGGAAATTTGGGATTGAAATTTCAACGGCTTGAGAATAAGGTCAATGCGGGTAATGAACCTTAGATAGCTGTTGTGCACATGGGGGTGAGACATGTTTGTGAGTAGTAATGCATGATGAGGCAGAGTATCAAACAACCCTTAGGGTGGCTTTTAGAACGTGAAGTTCAACGTGCCCCTGTGGGGGGTAGGTGACGAGGGCCAGAGGTCTGTGATTGGGTTGGTCCAGCAGTTCATGTTGCCATCAACAAATGGGTCAGGGGGTAGCAGAAGGGAATTGACGGCTGAGAAGAATTCCCAACAATCTCATGCACAGGTTGGGGCATAAATGTTAATGACAGCATGCACTTTGTCATCCCACAAAAAGGTGACTACAAGGATGTGGATGTCAAGGTATGAGGTTGAAAAAATAAATTTTAACTACAGGTCACTCAAACAAGCACCCCACAGAGCGGTGACCAAAAGAAAAGGGAAGGGAGGAGAATGGTTGCCCATATTTCCTCTGCACCACGCGGACAGTGGGTTTCCTGAAGGGCCAGGATGTCCATGGGTAAATTATTTTTAAAAAACTCAGTTTCCTAGCCTGGGACGGCTAGGCCTTGAGTCCAGCGATGTTCAACATCCCTATAGTAAAGGCTCCCTTCATTGCACCTTAGGTGCAAGGGGAAGGGCACCTATGCCCTTCAACCTTCTCATTCTCAGCACATCTTTGTCTAGCAGCGTGGTTACTATGTGCCACAGAGTATGGTTTGGTATGGGAAGCTTTAGCTGTGAGGTTTGCATTGGCTTTTACCTTCTGCTTTTTCCACACTGTGGGACAATTTTTGTTGTTGTGTGCACTTGCGGTGCACCATAACATGAAGGTGGAATTTTGGCAGGAATATTGTTGAGCAACTCAGATTCAATCAATGATTGGTAGCATTGGTTGGGTGAAACTGACTCACCCATTGGGCCTTCAGCTTGGGCGGTCCAATCTGATTGGTAAAAGGATTTGCAAGCTGCTTCTACTGTGAATGACTCAATGTCCTCCTGGAGTTGGGCAGATGGGATCACGGACATGGTCTTGGCCGCCTCCTTGGCTACCACCTTATGGGCCTGCTTGGCCTTAATATGCTCCTGTGGGGATACAGGTTTCGCTTGAATGTAGCACCCAGGTGCACCCCATGGGAAGGCTGCATTGGTGTCTACTGCCAGTTCACAGTGGGCGTCTGCACCACAAATTGCTTTTGGGATTATTTTAGTTTGAGTAATGCCCTCCTTGGTGGGGCAGGTATGGGCCTTGTGGCCAAAAGTGCAACAGTAAGTGCAGATAGGAGGCGTGCTATCCACAGTGACCCTGAATGGGCAGGAGTCTTGCCCATTAATTTCTATAAAAGGAGTATGAGAAATTTAGGTCAAATCTTCTGCTATCCCCAAGGATGGGGTGAGAACAGTAAGCGCCTTGCCCGTGTACAGGTCCAGCATGAGCGTAAAGCACTGCATCTCAAAAGATTGGATTTCCTCATATTTGTTGATCCCAGCCATTAGGAGGTGCTCCAGCATGGTGCACTTAATCGTTGTAGGTAGGAAGTCAAGTGTTATGAAAATTTGATTTGATTTAGTACAACAAGCGCACTCATGTTGACTACCCATTGACCATCTGGGAGGTCCACTATCACTCGCACTTTTGTGGCTTTGTCCACCACAATTTTGGTTTCGAATTCAAGAATCAGCCAACTGCAAGGCATGGAGTGTAGTGCGACGTACACTGCATTTAAGCAATGTGTGTGTACATCTCCATGAAACTTCTCCCAAAGCGCCCACTTTTTGAATATCCAGGAAGACACGCACCATATGTTCCACTGACAATAGTGGTTGGGAGTGTAGCATATTGATGAACTGGTTGCAGCACGCTTGCCAGGCCAAAATTTCTGGGGTTTTGGTAACCACCAGTTTTTTACTATTAATTTTATCTATGCCACTGGATTCAAAGGGGCGTTTACAAAACTTGGTTGATTTGGGGACTACACCTGTGCCTTTAACTTTACTCGCCCAACTGCTACCTGACATTGGGTGCAAAAATAATATCCTTGATAAGATTATCAATCTTACCTAGACTTGAATTGAATATGTTGCAAAAGTGTTTGCAACAAAGAGAGAAAAGTTTGGCAGTGGCATTATAAATAACTATTATCTTCTAACAATGATGGTTCAGTTTGGTTGCTCAGAGAATGGAGGTGTCAGGATTTCTCCTAGTAAGGGTGAAGCCTTGACTTGGTGTTAAGTATTTAGATATAGTTAATAGTATTAATCTTTAATTTATATAGTATACTATTAGACCTATATTGTATTAGGTATAATAATATTATTTAAGGCAACAAGCAAAACCCATCAATTACGCTGAAATTATAAACTAACATATCATTTGGAAATCTGAATTACTATCCAAGTGATCCACTGATGGGATTAAGCAAGCTTGATGCAAGACTAGAGTTATTCCTGATTATCCTGATCTATCTGATTGTAAGGAAAGTACCTATAACTCTCCTGTTCTCAGCGTGGTAGTGCACAGTGCACAAGGCCAACGCTAGGGAACTAGCCTGTTATAAAATTAGCAATATTCAAGAGATACACCGACGGATTTTGCACAGAGTTCAACCCACTGATCTTAGGACCAATAATATGATGATCGTTGCCCTTGAAACAACATAATAAATGGCTCAAAATAAATATGGAGCACTCACTCCCTCAACTCTCTTTTATTTAATATATTCAAAACAGAGTATTCTCACTGTTACACTCGCTCTAAATCTACTAACAACCCCCTCCTATAAGGAGAGTGTCTATAACTCTCCTGTTCCCAGCGTGGCAGTGTGCGGTGCACCAGGCCAACGCTAGGGAACTAGCCATTAGTGCCAAAGTGATTAAAGCCCAGAAGAGGGTGCTGGAGCAATAATAACTTAGTCATAAAAGTGCGAATTTCATAATAAAAACCCCAGTAAGGGCAACGCAGTGCACATATCAAAAGGGTACAAGCGACCCAGGTTGGAGGGAACCTGGGTGAACTAATGGTGCACGAGGGGAGAGCTTCAAGATACTTACAATGGCAAGGGTAATGGAGCGTGAAACCTCCTCAAAGAGGTTTGCGCACAGGAGTGTTCAGAATATCATAAAATTCAAAATAATGTAAAATGGGAAAAGGTTTATTGGGGAAGTCAACCAACAGAGAATGTTGGTTGGGGAAAACATATTTAAGCTCAGATGGGGAAATTGGGGTTATGCCACAGTGGGCCCAAGCAGCAACTTACCAATAGGGTAATACTGCCATCCGAGTTAGTGAAATAGGCAAAACCAACTTCACTTGAGTGATTGACTGAAGTTGGATTTGACCTGAGCGCGTTATTTTGTAGCTGGAACAGGTCAAAATCCCCGTTCCTTGACTAACCGGAACCAAACCATTCACCTTTATTTGGTAGATAGTTCGTTTTAACGCTTAGCCCAATGTCAGGGGCTGGGCACTCAGCACCCCCACTAGGACCAACTTGGGCATATCTTGCCCTTACTCAGCGCTGGTCTAGGGTGTGCTTCAGGTCTGGGAGGCCCTGTAGCTTCACCTTTTAGGCCTCCAGGCACTCAGCCTTATCTTTGGGGTTGGTCTCACTATTATGTCATGTGTACATGACACCTCCTTTGATCATCTCATCTCATCTAAATTGTAGCAACTTTGGATGCTACTACTTATATGGCTTAGTAATTTAATTCGCCATATATCATTGACTACATCAATTCTTCATTTGTTAATTTCACCATCGCCTAATTTGAGGCAATTTCTCAATAACTTAATATCACCTTATGTCGAGGCGCACAATAATCAATACTTATAATAACTCGATGGATCCAATCCATTTGCCATCACAACTGAGGGCTTATCATCCAGTCATATTAGAATTATGACATTACCCCTCCCCCTTTGACTGGATGATAAGGATCCTATTGCCTATATGCACGGAGGAACTTTGCATGCACTCAGTTGATGATCCAACCACTAGTGGGGTCCTTGATAGTATATGCATCCACACCTGTCTTTTCAATAACTCAAATGGCCCAATCCAGATACTGGCCAACTTGTGTTTCCAGCTGAACCCATGTTGGTCATGGATGAGGACCATATCACCTTCCTTGAACTGTGCCAACCCACTATGACGTACCTGGTCAGTAACCTGATTCCTGATCTTCTTGGCTAAGCTGAAGGAATATGCTTTGGTCTGCAATATGATCAGAATGTTTGCAAGGTTAGTCAAATAGTGGTGGGGTTCCATTCTGCCAGTGTCTTCCACACATGAATAAAGTAATGCCAGAAGAGCTGGGTGTTGGCCGTATAGTAGTTGGAAGGGACTTTTCCCCATGGCAGAATGGTAACTGATGTTATAGGCAAACATGGCAGTGGAAATAAGGGAGGTCCAATCAGATGGTCGTTCCATTACTAATTTTTGTAGGATATTCACCAGAGTCCCATTCACTTGTTTGACCATTACATTAGATTCAGGGTGGTATGGGGTCATTAGAACCCTGCGGATACCTATAAGCTCTTTCATTTGGGGAGGATGTGCGAGGTGAAGTTAGTATCATTGTCAGTGAGAATAAACTGAGGGCATCCATGTCGCTGAATAATACACTCCATCACGAACTTGGCCACTGTAACTGCCCTCAAATCTCATATTGCCCTTGCTTCAACCCACTGGGTCAAGTGGTCGATAGCCACAAGAATGTACTTAAACCAGTTAGCTCTTGTTGGCAAGGGACCAACGACATCCAGGGAAACAGTATGCCAAGCAAAGTGTGGTTTCACTACCTGATATGAAGTCTTACGGCGGAATGGCTTCTCCAATTGGCACTGATGGCAACAGGAAATGGTTTTGAGCATGTCAAGGTTCATACTTTCCCAATAGTACCGAGGGCATAACAACTCCATTGTCTTATGCATCCCACCATGTACAACTGCTTTGTGGGCACTCATAATAATTTCTGGCCAGGCGAGGGTCACAGAAAATTCACCATAGAATCGCCGATCTGCTTGTACAGTTCCTCATTCTGTTGGAAGGTATTTTATCTTATTTCATTTAACGCTTTGATCACTTGGGGCAGTTTGTTGTCATACTTCCCACAGATCATTTTGTCAATTATAATATCTCTTACATCCACTGTAACTGCAATTGTTGGCAATATCAATAAGCAATTGGCATTCTGGTGTTTTTCTCCGGGTCAATGAAGAATTTTGAAATTGTATGCCTCTAATTTAAGAGCCCATCGGGCCAGGCGCCCTTCTGGTTCTCTCAGATTTTGTGACCAGCGTAGGGAGGCATGATCCGTTACAAAATTTGAATTTCACCCCATGCAAATACACCCATAATTGCTTATAGGCGTAGATCACCGCTAAGCACTCCCACTTGGTCACGGTATAATTGCACTCATGGCTGTTCAAGCTATGACTGCAATATGCTATGGTGTGCTCCTCTCTTTCCTTATCTTTTTGGGATAGGACTGCCCCATGATAGAAAGGGATGCATCCGTCTGAATGATGAGTTTTTTTAAAATTAGGATAGCATAACGCCAGTGCGCTGATTAGTGCCATTCAAAGCATATCAAAAGTGCATTTCTGCCATTCCGTCCATTCAAAAATGATGTCCTTCTTTAATAACCCGAATAGTGGTTCCCAATACAGCTGAAGTTAGGGATGAAGCACCAGTAATATCTGACCATTCCCAAAAAGACCTTTATATCCCACTTGCTGTTGGGTAGAGTCATTTTAAGAATAGCTTCTACTTTGGCTGGTTGAGGTCTCAGCTCTGTGGCATCAACCAAAAAACCCAGGTACTCCAGCTGGTCCTTAAAGAAGTGGAATTTCTGGGGTTTGATCTTGATGTTGGCCTCAGCAAGCTGGCAAAATACAACTTCTAGATGATTGAGGTGTTCAGATAAGGTTTAGGAGAAAATAAAATGTTTTAAAGGTATATAAGGATGCATAACAGTTTAAGGTCCCGAAGAATAGTGTCCTTTGCCCATTGAAATGTAGCTGGGGCATTACACAGCCCTTGTGGCATCTGGGTTGGTTGGAAAAGACCCTCAAGATATGTTTACCACGCACTTCTCCTGCTCCACCAGTGGCAACTCGATTTGCCAATAGCCTGAGATCAGGTCCATAGCTGAGAAGAAATGAGCTCCCCTAGCTGATCTAAAGCATCATCAATCCGTGGTAAATGATATGAGTCCTTTTTAGTGATGCTGTTGAGCTTTTGGTAGTCTGTTACTACGCGGTTGGTGCCATCCTTCTTTTTTACAATAAGAACAGGAGAAGCCCATGGACTCTTCAATGGTTCAAGCATCCCTTGTGCTAATAGCTTTTCAATTTCCTCAGTTACTACTTCTTCCACCACTCTTGATTGGCGGATCATCCTTGATCTGATGGGAGGATGATCTTCAGTATCCAGCTTATGAATTACCCCTCACACGCAACCTAAATCATGGTCATTGACAGTAAAAATCTCTTTATATTTCTGAAATAAAGTGATTGGCCTATCCTTCTGTAATTCTGACAGCCCCATTAATTCATCATGTGAAACAAATGTTATTACACTGGGCTGTGGTGTGGAAGGCAAACCAAATTCCTCCAATGACCTGAAGTCATGAACTGAAAGAACCTCCTCAATGGGGATTAAGTGTAAATATGCCACTATTTGGTGGCAGATTTGAAGTGTACCATTTGTAGATTTGCAACAATACTTTGATATCCCTCTGTCCTGGTAAAATAATGCCTGGGTCCACGTGGGGCTCAAACCGTGATTGCTGATATGGCCCAGGAACCTTCCCATAGAGTTCATCTGGAATTTCAATCACCAAGTCAGTGTTAACTATAACTTTATGCCCAGATGGAATAGATATAGGTCCAGCAGCTCTGAGAGCAGCCCTTCATATTCATATATCTATTGAGGAAGGGCCTGGGTTTTGCCCTTTAACCGATGGTAGTTCACTGGAACTTTTCTGTCACTATAAACTAGATTAATATTCCCCATATGCACCAGTTCATTTGGTACTCCGCTAGAGGTAAAGTGGATTGGGATTCGCTGCCCCAATACTTCAAAAGTCTCATTCATCATATTGATAACAGCCTCATAGTGTTTCAAAAGCAGTTCCAATTAGCAGATCGTAATTGCTAATTGGTAACACTATAGCTGGAGCTACCATGACAATAGAACCAAACCTCAGTGGAAGGGCACTGTATGCACCCTTAGAGACCGTATTTTCCACTCCAGCAGTGCTGTATACCATCCGGTGTTCCACATACATTTTTAATGTCAACCTGGCCACCAATTTGGTGGAGACTATGTTGACAGGGGCTCCAGTATCTATGATGTCATGGACTCAGATCTTAGCTACAACCAGGTCTAGTAAGTACATTGAGAATAAGATGCATCTCAACTGTTTATAACATGGAAATCTTAAGAATCTCTGTTTCCAAGGAAACACGCAGTCCCCTCACCAATTCTGGGGTATTTTTTTATAATAGTTTTGACTGGAAGAGCGATGCTTACTGCTTGTAAGAAAGGTGCATCTGAGGAGGGGTCTAACTTTTCAGGGGTTACTTGGTCAAACATTTGACAATTGTATGGCTTGACCTGTATCTGAGACCCCTTTTCCACCATAGCCTCTGACTGTACTTGTGTCAAAACATTCCCCCCTCCACCCGGCTGCTGATATAAAACTAACTAATTGTGCAAGAAAATTTTTTGCTAGATATTTCAATTTGGGTTCAGGTGGGTTATTTAAGTATGGTATAGTGGAGATAGAGAGTCCCTTCTCAACTCCGCTCTGACTTTTCCCTTGCCATACTGTTCCAGCTGTACACAAGAGACCAGTTGATTAGGGCACCATCGTGCCAGATGCCCCTGACGACTGCATTTGAAACAGCTGACCCCATAGGGACCACGTCCTTGATTAATGTGATACAAAACATGGTGAGAGTTGGGCTGGAAATGGTCAGCATAAACAGGTCTAGGGCGATAGCTGGCCCAAGGTTGATAAGCAGTAATGGGGTGGACGTTTAACTGCTGATGATAACTTGGTGAAATCTTAACTGGACTGACAAAGTTCCCCAAATATGATGGTTCAGCAGTTATAGCAGAAGGATTCTGATTGGCATTAGGTGGATGGATGTTGGCTGATATATGGTGCAAGAACTGAACAAGTTTAAGCAAAGTTAAATCTTCATCCAACAGTGGGGCCATTATGTTTTTTTTTATAGTAACATTATGTTATGGCTAATGATATGGCTTCACAGCAGAAGTCATTGCAATACACACATCAGCTTCAGATAAAACTCCAGCCCCAATTAGCACATGAGCTTCTGACATAAATTGCTCAGCAAACATGGTGAAAGTTTCATTCCGCTGAAACTTGATGGTCAAAAATTCAACATTCCGCTGGGACATCTTTGCAGTTCCGCCGGACAACCGCAGAACTGTATCTTTGACTTCTTGGTATATAAGGGAACTACCTGAAAGGTAACAGATGACTTGATCAGCACTTCCAACATCCAAGGAAGAAATCAACAGTTTTGCTCTTCGTTGATCTGAGACTCCTTCAGTTGCAATCTCAAATCGCTTAAAGTACCCATGAATATTCCCTTCACGATTGAATGGGGGCAACTTAGTGCAGTAAACCTCCTGGAGCAGCTCATCTTGTTTTTAGGCACAGCATCCAATGCCAGTTTTAGCTCCGCATAGGCAAATGACCCAAAGTTTTGGGTAGGATATTTATCAAAACAACATTGTTGCAACATAGCTGGCAACTGAGTTTTTACCATTTTATAATTGATCAATGGGCCCCCTGTAGTGAGCACCACTGTTATAAAATTGGCAATATTCAAGAGATACACCGACGGATTTTGCACAGGTTTCAACCCACTGAGCAATTAAAACACTATGATGATCATTGCCCTCAAAAAACAGAATAAATGGCTCAAAAATAGATATGGAGCACTTGCTCCCTCAACTCTCTTTTATTTAATATATTTAATACAGCGGATTCTCGCTATTACACTCACTCTAAAACTATTAACAACCCCCTCCTTTTTTAGTACTAGATGGAACAGCCCCCTCCTTTGATCATCTCATCTCGTCTAAATTAAATTGACTTCAGATGCTACTGCTTATATGGCTTAGTAATTTAATTCGCCATATCTCATTGGCTCTGTCAATTCTTCATTTGTTAATTTCACCATCACCTAATTTGAGGCAATTTCTCAATAACCTAATATTACCTTACATTGAGGTACTCAATAATTGATACTCATAGTAACTCAATGGATCTAATCCATCCGCCATCACAACTGAGGGCTTATCGTCCAGTCATATTAGAATTGCAACGTAGCTATAGTACAAAAAGTACCAAAGCCCAGCAGAGGGTGCTGGAGCAATAATAACTTAAGTAGAATAGTGCGATAATAATAGGGAATAACCAACTAAAAGCAACGTAGTGCACAAGGGTAGAAGGGGGAGATTACCAGGTTGGAGGGAATCTGGGCGAATCAATGGTGCTCAAAAGGATAAACTAATCATATTTAAAATAAATTGGTTAACATGGTACAAGATCACCTCGAAGGAGTCTGCACACAGGATTGTTCAAAATATATTTAATATAAAATGTAAAATGGGGAATTGTTTATTTGGAGAGTTGACCAACAAGGAGTGTTGGTTATGGGAAACAGAATTAAACTACGTTGGGGAATTATGGGGTTCACTGAATTGGGCCCAAGCACTGACCCACAATAGGCAAACACTACCATCCAAATTAGTAGAATACACTGAAACCAACTTCACTTAATTAATCAATTGAAGTTGGATCTGAATCAAATGCGTTGTTTTATAAATGGAACGGGTTTCAAACCCTCATTCCTCAATCAAATGAATAGTGCCATCATTGTTAATTAATATAATGTACGTTTTAACGCCTGGACTGACGAAAGGGATGGGCGTTTGGAACTTCACTAATAACAACCTGAGCATATTTAGCTTGTGCCCAGCATTGGTCTAGTGTGTGCCTGAGGTCAGGGAGGGCCGGAAGCTTCACCTTCTGAGCCTCCTGTCACCCAGCCTTATCCTTAGGGTTGGCCCCCACTATGATGTCATTTAACCATGACATTACCATCTCTTCCCAATGGGGCTCAACCCCCTCCAGGGGCTTTCACAAGGGAAAAGTTCTTGTGGGCTGGGCCAACTTCATGGTGGCAACGGTCAGTTTGGGTTGAGATCCAGCAGCCTGGGGGAAACGCTTGTGGAAGGTTTCAATCAGATCTTGGGCATGCACACAGTTGCGCGCTGAGACCCAACTGTTCTCTGCAGCAACAAAACCCTTCCAGGATACCAGGTACTCAAGTCTTCTCTTAACATGGCGGAAGGCTACTATTTACTCCAATTCCCATTCTGGCGCCCCATCCATGAGATAAGCCTCAGGAGTCTCTGGTAGGGGGCCCTCAAACAACTTCAGTTTGCTCTCATAAAAAACAAAAAAGATCCAAAATGAAGGGGGAAGATCTAGCTGGTATGAGACATGGCCCACCTTTCTAACAACGCGGTAGGGGCCAATCCTCTGTGGTCCCAGCTTCTTGTATAGCTGCTTGATAGGGATGTTATGATTATCAAGCATCACGAAATCCCTTCCTTATATGCTGGACCCACTCGGCGTTTACCATCAGCATTCTCCTAATCCACTTGCATTGCCGCCTTCAAACTTGTGGAAACCCCTTGGTGGACCTTTGTGATAGTCTTGGCAAAGTCCACCACTGCTTCAACCTTAGATCCACAGCTGGGCTCCATGTTAAAGGTGGGGTTAAAGCCATGGTTAATGAAAAAAGGGGAACAACTAATCAAAGAATGAAAAGTGTTGTTGTAACTAAATTGGGCCATAGGAAGGTGAGAAACCCAATCTGAATGATCCGCGGTGATGTAACACCACAGAAACTTTTCCAAGCACTGGTTCACTCGTTCAGTCTGCCCATCTGATTGTGGGTGATAGGCAGTTGAACAGCAAGGGTGAATCTGGAGAGTCTTACATAACTCTTCCCAAAAGACAGAGGTAAACTGGGGGCCCTGGTCGCTGATAACTTCTTAGAAACCCCATGAAGCGCAAACACATGCGTGGCGAATAGCCTGCCATCTCAGCCGCGGTTATTGTAACTCTGCAAGAAATAAAGTGGGCGAAGTTTGTGACTAGGTCCACCACCACCATGATGGCATTGTAACCATCAGAGGCAGGTAAATCCACAATGAAATTAACTGAGAGGGAAGTTCAGGGCCCAACAGCCTTTTGAACTGGTACCAACAACCCCACTAAAGGTTGACGATTAGGTTTCATCTGATTTCAGACCAGGCACTCCTTGCAATACCGTCCCACCTGAGCAGGCAAGCCCTTCCAATTGTAGGTGCGATGTATCAACTCCAAGGTCTTTGCTTTCCCAGGTTGACCAATGGTGATTCCATCATGATGGTCCCAGATGATTTCCAGGTGCAGTGGTCCAGCAGGCACCCAAAGGCGCCCCTGAAACCACACCATCTCATCCTTTACGTGATAACCCCTGGATAGGTCCTCTTGATTTAAAGCGCTCTTAGCAAGTACCATTGTATATTTGGCTGACAGCAGCTGATAAAGGACTACCTTCCTGAACATACCATATTCCTCCGCATTTTCCAGAGGTGCAAGCGCTGGCCCATTGGCTAGGGGAGATGGAAGTTGAGACAGAATTTTATTTGGAGGAATTATCACCTGTGTGTTGTGGACTTCTACCTCCTTTGGATCAGGAGCTAAAGCAGGGTTGCGGCTTAAAGCATCTGTCAAACAATTATCCTTGCCCTTGGTGAACTACAAGAAAGGATAAATTTGCAAGGGTCTCATGCCACCGGGTCTGCCATGGGGTTAGGACATGAGGGGCGCGGTAGTACAGCAAGGCACGGTGATTTGTACATATGTGGAATGGTTGGGTAAAGCCATGAAAGTGGTGACGTCAATATGTCAGCGCCTTCAACATTTCTAGTAGCTCCTTATTGTAAACGGCTAATATAACTCTGGCAAAGACATTTTCCTAGAAAAATAATCCACCAGATTCTCTATTCCATCTTTGCCTACTTGAAACAAGGCAGCTTCTATGGCAAAGTTGAAGGCATCAATTGACACAATGAACTCCTTTGAAGGGTCAACATGGCAAAGAACAGATGTGGACAATAGGGTGCACTTCACTGCTTGGAAGCATCCTCCAAAGTGGGGGACCACTGATGCACCTTGGCACCACTAGCCTTGTATAAGGGAGCTGCCACCTAAGAAAGATTGGGTGTGAACTTCTTGAGGAACGTACACATCCCAAAAAGCTACTCAATTCCTTGACTGAGGTGGAAGTGGGCCACTCAATAATACCCTTCTCCTTGTCTGTATTTATCATGTATCCTTGGTCAAACATGACGTTGCCCAGAAAAGTGACCTGGGACTTAAAAAATTCACATTTTCTAATTTTCAGCGTAAGGCAGGCTGCCTTTAACCTCTCCACCACTTACCAAATATGTACCACATGGGACTCATGATCAGGGGAAAACACCAGGATATCATCCATGTAGGCAACCGCACATACCCCTAACAGGTCCCCCAACCCTGCATCAATGCGGCGTTGAAAGATAGCAGGGGAATTCTTAAGCCCAAAAGGCATGATTAAAAACTGGAAGATCCCTTTTCTGGTACAGAATGCTATTAACCACTCTTGACCTTTATTAATCCGAATTTTATTGAACGCATTGAGGCAATCCAGCTTGGAGAAGACCTTAGCCTTCTCCACATAACGTGCAATCTGAGAATCTAAAGGGATGGGATGTAGATCCAGTACAGTGACATTATAGAGGTTCCCATAGTCTATGCATGGGCGTAGAGTACTTTCTGACTTCTCAACAAAGAGAAGTGGGGAGCATACAGGGGAGGTACGCTGAAAAATCTCACCTTTGGCTAACTGTCCCTTCACCCAAACATCCAACGCCTCTTCCTCCCGGACAGTCAATGGGTAAATGGGGGAAGATATACGCACCAGATCCACAGTGAGCTTGAAGTCACAATTGAACTCGAAAGTGCTCAGGGGTGGGTTGGTGGATGCTGCATCAAAAGAGGATTCCAAACCCTCTAAACAAGAAGGTATAGGAACTTCCACTGAGGGCTTTCAGAAAAGGGGCAAGCCTATAAGGGTGAAGGTGGGGACAGAGGGGCAATTTGCCCTGGGAGTTCTCTTCCAATAAAGGAACAACTAATGTACGACCATTCTTCAAGGCGAGGGATAGGGTGTTTTCTTTCAGGTTGGTTCTAACGTCAAACTTTCGCCACCTCTCCATACCCAAAATGATAGGGAACAGGCTGATTTGATCGATTTAGAGTGATAAGACAAGTGGTACTTGCCAACCTGATAGTCCACTGTCCCAATGACCTTCAGAGTGGGAATACCTTGAGACGCCCCTCCCTTAACAATACCACCTGACAAGTAACTCAGTCTAAGATAGTCGGCTAGGCTCTGGTCCATAAAGTTTTCAGAGGCGCCAGTATCCACCAAAATAGTGGTGCTGAGTTTCCCTAAAGGGGAGGAGAGGGTAGCAGTCAGTAGAAAATACATGGAATGGTCTTTATTTATGGCAGACAATGACACACTTTACCAAAAATTTCTTCCTCTGGCTCCAGAAAGCCATCAGAGTATGTTTTAATATCATAGAAGGGGGAGGGATTGTTGGCCACTATTAATACTGAGGCCACATACCCCACCATGCCTTCTTCAGGTTCATATACTTTATCATATTTTAAATGAAGTTCTTTCTCCGCTTCTTGAGTGACCTAGATCATGGTAGAGGTCAAACGAGGTTTCTCAGGGGCTATTTGATATACTGGAATAGGGTTCTCATCCAGGCCATAGAAGCTAAGAAATGGCTCAGAGGTATGGATAAGATCATCATCATAAAACGCGTTATTAGACGTAAATGACCCTATTCCCCTAACTGCAACAGAATGCCTGACGTTATCCAAGGCCAACACCCCCAGGCGCATCTGCGTTAATTTTGCTGACATTGTCAGAATGCGCTGTCAAAGGAAAACTCGTTTATTAAAATGGAAATTGATAATTTCGGTGGAAAGTCAGGGAATCACAACTTTTAGACATCAAAGCATCCATTCCCACCAGGTATAAGCACAAAGGGTGGATACATTCCAGTTGGAGGCAACCATAATAATGCTGAGTTGCTACAACGTTTAGGAAAAAGGGAAAACAGAAGTGCGGCTGACCACAGCTGTGGCCCTCAGCTGGAACCCATTTTTTCCACTTTAAAAAGTCACACATGAAAAAAGTTCATGCACATAATTTATGAGGTTGGCTGACTAATGTATGGAGAGTGTCTATAACTCTCCTGTTCCCAGCGTGGTAGTGCACAGTGCACAAAGCCAACGTCAGGGAACTAGCCATTAGTACAAAAGTACCAAAGCCCAGCAGAGGGTGCTGGAGCAATAATACCTTAAGTAGAATAGTGTGATCATAATAAGGAATAACCAACTAAAAGCAACGCGGTGCATAAGGGTAGAAGGGTGAGAGTACCAGGTTGGAGGGAACCTGGGCGAATCAATGGTGCTCAAATGGATAAACTAATAATATTTAAAATAAATTGGTTAACATGACAAAAGATCACCTCTAAGGGGTCTGCACACAGGATTGTTCAAAATATTATAGTATAAAATGTAAAATGGGGAATTGTTTATTTGGAGAGTTGACCAACAAGGAGTGTTGGTTATGGGAAACAGAATTAAACTACGTTGGGGAATTATGGGGTTCACTGAATTGGGCCCAAGCACTGACCCACAATAGGCGAACACTACCATCCAAATTAGTAGAATACACTGAAACCAACTTCACTAAAGTAATCAATTGAAGTTGGATCTGACTCAAATGCGTTGTTTTATAAATGGAACAGGTTTTGAACCTCCGTTCCTCAATCAACCAAATAGTGCCATCATTGTTAATTGAATATACCATTTGTTTTAATACCTGGGCTGATGAAAGGGGCTGGGCGTTTGGCACTTCACTAATAACAACCTGAGCATATTTGGCTTGTGCCCAGCATTGGTCTAGTGTGTGCCTGAGGTCAGGGAGGCCCAGAAGGTAAAGTTTCCGCCTCCTGTCGCCCAGCCTTATCCTTAGGGTTGGTCCCCACTATGATGTCATTTAACCATGACACTGATCTTTGAATTATATATTACCTTGATATTTTATTTATCCTCTATCTATTATACTTCCCTAATACTGTAAATAATACTAAATATTTCCATGATAAAGTACCTTTTCTTGCAGTATTATCTACTCTTAGGGAGGTTACCTCAGTGGTAGAATATGGAGCATCTACCACTGCCTCCACAAGTTTGATCCTGGTAGATAAACTTTGGATAGGGGATGATTATAACTGTGTTGGCGTTGTGACCAATTTCCCAAACCAAGATAGCAGATAGCAAGGTGGTCCATATAGTTCCTGGACTATCATATGCCATGCATGGAGGTTTTCTGAGTTTAACTTTCTTTTCCATTTAATCAATTCATTAATTGGTGCAGTATCATCCCTGAGTCAGCCCACCTCAAACAAAAGTTATAGTTGATTACTCTTTTAAATTTTATTGGTATACCTATATATGGATTTCAGAATAAAATATAACAATTATTATATTCAGCCCATGGGAACCTCTGAACCATTACCATCTGGTTAAATTCCAACAGTAGGAAATTTATTTGGACCTCTGAACTTAAAATAAAGGCTAAGTCCTATACCAATTTTATATTGAATTTTTGTACAAAAACTAAGACTGTCCTCAATATTAAGTGAGTTTCAAAGGACCTGACTCAATTTATTATCAGATTCGGTGAAAATTCCAACATGGGGTTTTTGAACTGTTCAATTTTAACAATTTCAAAATGGGATGGCTCATCTTTCAATCAATCACTCAAATTTATTAAATCTTGAGCTAATATACATAGGCCAATGGTAGGTGCACTTTTTGGTTTGTTTAGTCTTGGAACCATTTTCCCAATTGATAACTCGTCTCACCTTGTTTAAAGTATGGTTCTTGAGACTAACTATCCTAGTTGGTCATCTTCCTTTTATAAAAATTACCCATTTATTTAAATTTTAAATTTATGGTTACTGGGTCAAACTTTTGCGTGGACCTCCTTGGGGAGGTCTTTAACAACGTCAGCAATTATATTTTCACTAAATTACCACAAGATCAAGTGCACCATTGGGCTCCTACAGTCCCCTCCAGATTGAGGCACCCAAACCCACCATCACAGATTTTTACTTAGTTATAGGATCCGCTGTGGGGTCTACCCAAGTGTTAATATTTACACATTACCAAATACTCTATACCATGTTATTCACCCTTGCACTAGGTTACTTTTGGGTATGCATATTTAGTGGTTCCTGCTTACCATTATCCTAGTAACTACTTCCCCTGTCAGTGTGGTTGTGCATCTCACACCACCTCGCTGGGAATGGGAGAGTTACAGACTCTCCTGAAATTAGCCAAGGGTGTGGGGCTGGTGACTGAGTTAATCTAGATGCCAAGAATTCTGGCAGCATGGTCCTTGTAGTTGAGCAGGATATATAACCACTATTTCATGGGACAAACATGTCATCCAGGTGCACAGGGGGAGGATGGCCTAGATAAAGCCACTCTTGAGTAGGGTGTACAGAGAAGCAAAGAAGAAGGGGGAAAAGTAATTGTATGAGCAGAAACTAGACTTTTGACAGAATCAGAGAATTGACAAGCACTACCTAGCCTTTTTTGACTAGTCTGGCAGGCTTTTATAGAGGTGATGCGCTTTTTATATTGTCTAAGTTGTGGTGCTCCATTAAAAAAAGCGGCGTACACTCCCACCTCCAGCCATACTCCCAGGTGGTGAACCAGACCAGCAGTGGGTCTAGATACAAAATGGAGAGCCATAGGGGAGAAATGGGATGACCTACTGGGCAAGCTAATAAGAGACTGAGCTGCTGGGTCATTCTGAACTAGAGATGCCAATGACTAGCAGGTTTGGTATCTTCCAAGGAGAATGATTTTGTTTTTAGAAGCGTTGATGGCTGCGTTACTGACCCTGGAGTACCCCTAGATAGTTGCCTTTAGTGTGCATGCATCATGATGCTAGATGCCATAATCACACAGTCATCAGAAAATTCAAGCATTTTGGATAGTGCCTGGCAGTTCACATGCTCACTGGTAAGATGTATATTCACACTGCGGAGGAGTGGTTCAAGGCTGAAATTAAATAAAAGTGGGCTCAAAGGGTCCCCTTGACAGAAACCCCTTTGAGGGCAAACTGAATCAGTGAGGAAACCTGGGCCATGCATTGCCTTTGTGGAAGATTTGGTGAGCAACATTATCCAGCTGATGAATGGGAGGGGAGGTGGAACTTATGAAGGCAAGCCCAGAGGTACTCCCAGTTGACCCTATCATAAGCTTTCTGTTGGTCTAAGAACAAAAGCGCCCCAGCAGCCAGATATTGGAAGACATTGGACACAGTGTGTATGTTATTTCATATCAACCACTTGGGGATAAAGCCAAATTTTTCAGAAGAGATTACCTCAGAAGCAACTTTCTCTAGGAGATTAGACATTATTTTAGTAAATATCTTAATATCCGTATTAGTGAGGGAGATAGGGAGCCAGTTCACCAAGCTTAGCTTATCCACCTTCTTAAACAATGTAACCATGTATGCCTCTTGGCCCCCAGGAAGTAAGCGTCTCTAAGGTACATTTTCTCATTGAGGCAAGCTTTAGGTAGGATATATACTCAATATTTTTGGTAGAGCCCATAAGGAATCCCATCTGAAACAGGGCTTTTCCTGTGCAGTGCACTGTGAATGGCATGCCAGAGCTCATCACAAGTTATTGAAATTATTAGCTCCAGGTAGTGGGAAATGGTGCAGATATGTGCGCCAGTGAGGTATTCATTGATTTCATCAGGCTTGACTGAGTTAGACCTGTATAACTTGGAGTTATAGTTTCAAAACTTAGCTGACACTTCCTCCATTGTTTCCATAATGGGATTTGTCCAAGCGCTTACCTGTGTGCAGGCCAAGATCTTTCATGGGACAAAGAATAGCAGAAAAAGTAGGTGGAGCATGTTTCGCCTACTGTGATATTTTTTGCCTTATACTGAACACAAACGTGATACTTGTGTTATCTTACCAGTGCATTAAGATGGGCTGACACTTCTGTCCATTTATGACCCTAAGCAGGGCTGTACCATGCAGCGGGAAAATTATTCTCCAGGTGATCCACCTCCATTAGGGTGTGTTTAATGACTTCCAAGTCAGCCTGAGATTACTGTGACAAGACGTAGCATGTCTGGAGGATTGTATTTGCTTTGAAGGATGACCATATTGAAAGGAGAACGGCACGGAATGGTGTAGTGAACTCCTGTGCTGATGATTTGGTGTCCATCCAGCACGAGAATGTGGGCAACATGAGTTTAGCTGGCCAAAGTCTACTACATTTAGGAGCCTGTGTCACCATGATACTAGCATAAATGGCACCAATACCATCCTGTAGTTGAAAAAAATGTATTTTTGTAGTTGTGAAGTGTGAGATCTGGGGGCAAAAATTTTATGAAGTAAGAACTGATTCTATGCGGGACATAGACATCAGCTGTCCATTGTGGTATGGGGATGTGACATGTTGGGTAGAAGAAGCGCGTGATTGGGGAGGGCATCAAAAAGACCCAAGTTAGCTTTTAGGACTTGAAGTTTGATGAGCCCCTGTAGGGGGAAGCAAGTATTGAAGGCCAGCAGTTGGTGGTTGGGTTGGCGCTGCAGTTCAGATCACTAACAACAAAGAAAAGTGGGTAGGGAAGAGAAGCCAAAACTGAGAGGAATTCCCCGTGAACCCGTGCACAGGTTGGGGCATAAAAATTAACTATTATTTGCACTTTAGAGCCCCATGAAAAGGACATGACTAACATAAAACCATTAAGAAAGGTGTTTTTGGATAAAAGACAAAATTACAGCCTACATGTATAAGCACCTCACAGTGTGGCGACCAAAAGGGGTGGGAAGGGAGGGGCATAGTTGCCCATGCACCCTCTGCACCGTGTGGACAGTGGGTCACCTGAATGGCCAGAGTGTCCACAGATAGATTATTTTTTAAAAACTCAGTTTTTAGCCCAGGATGGAGAGGCCTTCTGTCTGGCAATGTTCAACGTCCCTATTGTGAAAGAGACCCCCATCACTCCTTAGTAGTGAGAGGAGGGCCCCTCAGACCTTGCCACTTCACTTTTTTGCACAAGCTCTAATGTCTTCTTCTTTTAAGAGCGAGTGCATGAATCAGGGATTTTCCAGGCGTATAGTCATCAGCTTTGAGAGTGGATTTGGTTGGGGGTTTTTTATTATTTTTGAAACTTTTAAGTTTGCAAGTTTTCATGTTATTAAGCACTTTTGGTGCACCATCGTGAGATTCCAACAATTCTTCCTCAAAAACTTTTTGAGTTGGGTTTGAAAAGTTGGTTTCAGTCACCGCGCAGTGCTCCTGAGAGGATGTACCAAGCTCAAATTGCTGGTATGAGGGCTGGGCTACCCAATCTGATTGGTTGGGTTTTTTTTCCAATGATGCATAAAATGCTGCCATGTTGGTCTGAGTCTAGTCAGGCGAGATGGCAGATGCCGCACTGGTTACTGCCTTGGCCTTAGCTATGCATTGCTGGTTAGCTTTTTTGCGTTCTTATGGGGACACAAATTTTACCTGGATATAACAACCATGATTGCCACATGGAAAGGTGACACCAGTGTCAGTCGTGGGCTCATAATGACTGGCTTCCATCACCTCCAAGAAAGCCTCAGTCAGAGTAATGCCCTCTCTGCTGGGGCATATGTTTAATTTGTGGCCAAAAGCATGGAAATGAGTGCAGATGGGCGGTGCACTATCAAACATAATGTGGAACGGTTGAGTTTTTTACCCATTAATGTTTAGAGTTGCAGTGTGGGGAAATCTGTGTCAATTCTGCTGCAACCTTGATGGAAAAGGTAATCACAACGATTTCATTCCCCATGTTAAGGTCAGGCATAAGCAAACATTTTTGCATCTTAAAGGAGTTAACATCATCATAATGTCTAAGCCCTTTCAAGATATAATCCTTGAGGACTTTGCTCAATGGTAGTGTGGAGAAAATAAAATGTAACAAAAATTCATCAATATTGTCCAGCATATGCACTTCATTTTGAACCCATTGACCATTTGGGAGACTTAACACCACACGTACCTATGCAGTGGCATCCACTGCTTGTGCTGTTTCAAACCCTAGTCAACCAACTGTGGGTCATCATGTGCAGTGCTATGTACACAACAGTCTAGAAGTAGTCAAGTATTCCATTGCAGAACTTCTCACAAAGTGCTGTAAAATTTATATCTAGGTAGACTTGAATCCCAAACTTCACTGATGACAGGGCCAAAAGTGCGAGGTTTTGATGTACTGGTTGCATGTTGCTTGCCACTCCAAAATTTCTGGTGAGATAATCACAGCCATTTTTTACTACTTGCTTTACCGTCAGGTTCACTGGGCGTTTTCTACCTTTGGATGGTGCAAAAACTGACCCAGTTCCTCTTACCACGCTTTCCTAAGCCTTTCCAAGCTTTAATGCGCACTCATATCACCTTTGTGGATTATCAAACTTACTGTATTAAATTAAATTGGTTACAAATTAGTGATTGCAATGGGAAAGAAAAAGATTTAATAATAGAACACTCTAACTCACAAATTAATTAATTATATAAGAATATTATTGGAAATCAAAATAGCAAAAAGGGAAAAATGAAGTGACAGTGGTGCCTATCAGGGACCACCTTCTAGATGCTCAAAAATGGGTAACTGAAGCTGAACGCAATGCCGCTAAGAATATTTACAATTTGGTTCTGGCGGATTATAATCCCAGTATCTTTCCAATAATGACTCATATCTGACCTTACTGGGAAGATTGTCATCAAATTTGTTAGCAAAATATACCATGCAACAACTGCACTTGGCGCACTGATGATGATGCATCTGCTGGATAGCAGGTTGCTCCTATGTCCAGGCCACATATGGCCATCTCCTCTGAGTCAGAAAAGGATTAACCACGCCATACCTGTCAGGGATGGGTTCATTTGCAATATTGTTGGGGAAACCTGAGAGATAGAAATTTATAAGTCTGAAACTAAATCGTGGCCCTTATTTTCAGTGAAATGCAACTCAACCTCCCTATTAGAACTTGAACCTGCGGATACACCTTCTGGGGACATGTGCTAACTACCTTCCACTGACAATGGCTTCTACCCAACTCAACCTCCCTATTAGAACTTAATTCTGCGGATACACCTCCTGGGGACATGTGCTAACTACCTTCCACTGACAATGGCTTCAACCCTCCGCCACCTCCTGGCGCAGCTTCTGAAATTTATGCACTAACTTTTTGGTGGTAAGCATGAGCAGAAGAGGCGTGATTTGCAGGGGGTATACTATTACTTACATCTCATCTACCACCTGGGCTAAATCTCCCAGGGTGACAAGAGGGATAGCCACTGGCTTTCCTCCATTTTTTTGTGGAACAAAAATTTCTCTTAATCTAGACACATTAGTTGTTCCTTAAGGCTTACATTGCCCTTCCCTTTTGAGATGGGGGAGCACCTTCACTGGGAACTTGAGTTAAAATAACATATTTTTGCACCTTGAGGAGCTTAATCACAATGATGGAGGCAGCATTTTGGGGAGGATGGGGAGCATCCAGGTGTGCCATATGAAAAGCTTCCATCAACTCATGATAATTGGCACAGTCATGTGAACTAACCCAGCTATTCTCATATTAATTAAAGTTTTTTTTCACTCCATCAGGTACTGCACTGAGTGACTGAGCAATGATATACCAAAATAGTCTCCACCTCCTCTTCCACTAAGTTTTAAATCACCAATAGCTCAGGGTCCATGGGTGACATGCCTTTAAATGGTTATTGTTGGGAATTGTGGAAGATGGGGTTATGTTTCCAGTGAGCGGAAAAGACGACCAGAAAGAGCCATTAACCAAATCCTCTATAAATTCATGAGGGCCTGACCATTTTCTTGCAAACTTCCACAAGGGAACCTTCATATGCAGGTGATATGTATTGAGCATGACCAAAAAGCCCACCATGATCTCATGGGCAGAAAGATGTTTCTGATCCACAAACGCTTGTAATCACTAATAGTTTTGGTCAGATGCTCTTGAACCAGGGATTGGGTGTTCCAGATCCACTACGCATGTTCTTCCACTACAGTGACATCTTGGTAAAGATATGGCCCAGGGAAAATGAGTGGTTATACCCAATATGGTCTCCTAAGACAAGATCCTGTGGATGCATGGGAGGCAGTATTATAAGAAAACTGGGCTGATAGAAGGTCATCCGCCCAAGTATTCTGTGTGGCAGTAGTGTAACACCAGTAAACTGTTCAAGGATCTGGTTGACCCACACCATCTGATTGTCTGACTGGGGTGATACGTGGTGGAATGGCAAAGCTGAATATAAAATATATCTAAAAGAACCATCCAGAAGAGCGCCATAAACTGCAGGCCACAGTCACTCATAATCTCCTGGAGAAACCCAAACATCAAGAAGACATGATGAATAAAGAGGCAGGCGGTTTTCTTGGAGGTATTAATGGATTAACTGGGAATAGACAAGGAAAAATTAATAAATGGTCTACAACGACTATAATCAGGTTATATTTACTGGAGCTAGGGAGCTCAAAACTGAAATCAACATATACCAAGATCCACAGGATTTTGGCCTACTGCAAGGGATGGATAAAGGCCATTCTGACTGGAGCGTTTGGATTTTCCCACACATAAGTTATGCAACTAGCATCCCACAATGGAATATCTTTAGAGATCCCAGGACAGTTTTACATCTGCTTCACCAAGTAAAAGCATTTTTTATTTCTTGGATGCCTACCGCTGGAGGGTCATAATGAGCCCAAATCACTTCTTTATGAAGGCGGTGTGGAACCTGAACCTGGCCCTTAAACAAAATTGTCCCCTCCACTAACTAATACTGCATACATTGATGTGCCAGAAGTCTAAGCTGGTCAACAAGCTTTAACCCTTACATGCAGGCCATCTGACTTACAAATACTCAAGCAAACAATTAAACGCCCAGACCCTATTCCATTACAGAAACTGGGGAGGAAAAATGTCTATAATTTGAGCTGGTGGAATTATTGTGGTAAGCTTCTGTAAAAATTTACTCTTTGGTTTTTATTGGCAAGCAACCCAGTAACCATTTTACTGCACAGGTTTGATTTCCTTGTGCACTGCGTTGCATTGTATAGAATGAATTATTAATCAATAATAGTATGGAGACTATTATCTGTAGTTGAGTATGAACTATATCTTGGCCCAATGATCAGCCAGTATTCCTGATTAGATACTCATGTTGTCATACATGTAGGGATTTGCTCCCTAAACTCTTGTACACCTGATCTTAACTGAGATACCCCGGTGACAATCTCTCTCAGCCCAAAACACAGTCAGCAGCTATCCCTGATTGTGGTTACTTCTTCTCTAGATCCCTGCTTGGATCTTTACTCTTCTCTCTGAGAGTCTTCCAATTATTTCTCTCTGCAATAATATCCTTGAGACAGAACAACACAATAGAAGCTGATAGTCTAACTATACACCAAATGGATAATGTAAATACTGCTTTTTAGATAATAATAATGTTTATGTTCTTTACTTTTCTTTCTCGTTGCAAACACTTTTGCAACCTATTCAATTCAAGACTAAATCTAGTTTGATAATCTCACAGAGGAGATTAGTCTGTGCCCATGTCAGGGAGCAGTTGGGTAAGCAAGGTAAGAGGAGCAGGTGGAAGGCCCGCGGCCTCCAACATTCGAAAACGCCCTGGAGAATCCAGCGGAATAGACAAAAATCTCAAAAAACTGACAGTCACAATTTCCCCAGAGATACTCATGTGGCAAGCACGATGTAACCAGTACATCAACATGCCACACTCCCAGCCACTTTTGTCGGTGGAATTCAGAGTCCATGTGTATCTGGACATCCAAAAAATAGCCTTATGGGAAAAATTTTGTGAAGATGTACACAAAATTTTCCCAACCGCGGTGTACGTTGCACCTCACTCCATGTCACGCAGTTGGCTGGACCTAGGTTTCAAAAGCAAAATAGCAGCAGATGAGGCTGCAGCAGTGTGCATAGTGGTCGACCTCCCTGAAGGGCAATGGGTCATCGAAACCAAATGCAACAGATGGACAAAATCAAACCAAATTTTCCTCACGTTTGACTTTTTGCCTACTATGGTAAAACGTGACATTTTGGAGCAACACCTGAAAGATGATCTCGCTGTATATGGCGAAATACAATCTTTTGAAATGCAACACTTCACGCTGATGCCACACCTGTGCACCAGCAAAGCTATCACAGTTCTGACCCCAACTGAGGAGATCGTGAAGGACCTAACCCAGATCCTGCACTCCACTTTTATTGATACTGCAGGGCATACCACCCACCAATTCTGGGTAACCGTGGACAGCGCGCCCCCCATTTGCACCCACTGTGACGCGTTTGGCCATTAGGCACATGCATGCCCCATCAAGGAGGGCGTCACATTTCAAGAGCACCCCTCAGCGGCCATGGCCAGTGGAGAGGCGCACTATGAACCATCCACAAGCACCAAGGAGGCTTTCCCGTGGGGAGCACAAGGCTGCTACCTATTGGTAAAGCCCATCTCCCCGCAGGAGTGGAAGAAGGCCAAGCAGGCCCATAGGGTCGCGGCCAAGGAAGCAGCCAAGGCCACCACCGCCATCCCACACTCACAATGCCAGGAGGACATGGAGACCTTCGCGGCAGAAGTGAATCAGGATTCCATCATCCAATCAGATTGGGAAGCCCATGCCGAGCGGGCCACTCAATCTGAGGATCCAATGGAAGATTCAATCTCACCCAATCGTTGCATCCAAGCCCCAGTTGAAACTGACTTGGGACCTATCCCAACTGAAAAATTTTTTTTTGCCCCACTCGACGGTGCACCAAACTCATCTGCACCACAAAAAATTTGTCCAACGTCAGGAAAACAAAAAGTGAAGGCCAAAGCCATCGCGACTCTTTCCACAAAAATTAACAAAAACCCCAATAGCATTGCTGCTAACACCCGCGCTGCTGTGAAAGCCTGTGGGGACCTTGAAGAGGCTGGTGGGCCTGGGGGCCCACCCCCTCACACCTAAGGTGCAATGGGGGAAACCTTCACTCTAGGGACGTTAAATATCGCTGGACTCAAGGCCTCCCCATCCCAGGCTAGGAAAATGAGTTCTTTACAACACAATTTACCCGTGGATATCCTGGCCATCCAGGAGTCCTACTGTCCACAAGGTTCTGAGGAAGCTTAGAAAACAATGCTCCTCCCATCCCTATCCTTTTGGTTGAAGCACTGTGGGGTGCTAATTCAGAAAAATAATTTTTCTAATTCACATCCTCAGAAACATTCCTAAATGGCTGAGTGCTCATCATCACCTTCTCATGGGCCAACATTGCACACGCAATCAACATCTATGCCCCAAATGGTGCACATGAGCATTAGGAATTTTTCTTGTAGATCAAATCCCTCCCGCTACCCCCTGATTCTTTCCTAGTTGGCAACATGGACTGTTGGCTAACCTCACCAATGGACCGGTGGCCTCCCTCACCCCACACCCCACAGGGTCACATAGAACTACGCGTTTTAAAAGCCACCCTTGGGTTAATGGATGTGATGCCATGACATGCCCCACTGCTCGAAAACATGACATGTCCCCACGTCTACAACGGCCAATTAAGGTCCATGACCCGCATCAACCTTATTCTAACGCTGGCAAAATTCCAACCTCACATCTCACACTTCAAAACAATGAAAATGGAATTCTCCAACCACTGACTGGTCTTGATAATCTACCACTTACCCATCACAGTTGCAAAAGCCCCACATTGGTGCAAAATCCGCCCCTTAAGCTCGCGTTGCCAGGATTTTCCACGTGGGTGGAAGAGGCAACTTTGGCAAAATCGTTTGTTGCACCATTTTGTGTGGACCCCATTTCCACATGGGCAACTTTCAAAGAGGACAACATCCGCCTCTATCGCCATCTCTCCTCCAGATGCTCACAAGCCACATCGGTGGATATCTCGCGCGCTCTGGCAGAATTGGCCCACTTGGAGTCCAACATTTCAGCCACAGGATACAGCCCTGCATGGGGCCAGAAGTAGGCGGAGGCAGCTGCCCACCTCAACGCACTCAAAAGGCAACACAAACATTGGGTTTGTGTCCAATACAGGGCCACACGCATCACTAAAGGCAACAAGTGCACCGCATACTTCTTTAAAAAATTTTTTGCACTACACCAGAGTGTGGCCTGCACACAGGTGCAAGGATCAGATAATTCCATTGCGGACACACTGGCTGAAGTGGCAATCAAAACGCAAAAATATTACTACAAGTTATACCGAGCCAAACCAATTCAGCCAGCTGAAATGGCAGAATTTCTCGAACAAGCTCATATCTGCACCATTTTCCAATACCCAGAAATAATGAATTTAATTACTCCGAACAAATTATGGACAGCCATTCGCGGTGCGCCAAACTGAAAATGCCCAGAACCCAGATGGCATTCCATATGAGTTCTACAAAAAACATTTCAAATATATATCCCCATTGCTGCTAGCCTCACTTAACCAAAGCCTGTTGGAAACGTGCCTCCTACCAGGAGGACATGAGGCCTTTACTGTCACACTCTTCAAGAAAGGGGATAAGCCTGACTTAGCCAACTGGCGCCCCATTTATCTAACAAACACAGACACCAAAATTTTAACAAAAATTATGGCTAACCGTTTAGGGACTGTAGCATCTGCCACCATCTCCCCAGAACAATTTGGTTTCATCCCCAGAAGGTCGATTTGGGATAACGTGCACTCCATGGCTAATGCATGTCAGTCCACAGCCTCTGGGGCACTGGTATTCTTAGACCAACAAAAGGCCTAAGATAGAGTAAACTGGGAATACCTAAGGGCCTGCCTCCATCAATTCCGCCTACCCCCCACTTCATAAACTGGGTAATGCTGCTCACAGAATCTTTGACAATGGTAGTGCATGGCCCAGGCTTCCTAATGGAAGTAGTCCGCCCTCAAAGGGGCTTGCGACAAGGGGACCCCCTCAGCCCACTCTTATACAACTTCAGCCTTGACCCATAACTGCAAAATGTGAATGCTCAACTCACTGGGGTCCATGTGCCAGGCCAAACCCCAGTCAAGATGATGGCATTTGCAGATGATTGCGTGGTGGGGGTGTCTAATAACAAAGATGCATGCATGCTTGAAGCCCTCATCCAGGAATATTCCCGGGTAAGCAACGCGGCACTGAATGCCTTTAAAACCGAAATCATCCTCCTTGGTCAGTTTCAGAACTGCTGGGCCCCAGCAATTAGTTCCCAACCTGGCCCATCTGCTCGCCCACGTCCATGCCTTACTAACTCAACACACACCGCTCCACTGGTGCTCCCCTTCATGCCACGTCCTACCATAGGACTGGTGCGCCATCTGGGCGTGTGGATGGAGGCAGGCGGATATGCGTCAGCAGTAATGGAGTGCCATATACTGGACAACGTGACAAAGCAAATCGCCTCTCTCAGAGCCCACCCTACTACCCTCACTGGCAGGGTTGTTCTTGCCAACTCTATGCTCCTATCCAAAGTCTGGTTCGGAGCCCACGCCATCCCCTTCTCCCAAGCTTCTTCAAATCCCTGTATGCTTTTCTGCAAGGATGGCTTTGGTCAGGCCGCCCTCCACCAGTACGGCTAGAGGTCATGTTTGGCCCTCATCATCAAGGTGGCATGGTCCTGCTAGACTTCAAAGCCCATGCTGCCAAGATCCTGGGCACCTGGATCGCGGCTGTCACCGCTCCTACACTCCCATCCCAACACTGGTCCCGCGCGGCCTGCTCCAACTTCTCCCGAGCCTTGGGCCTCAACAATCCATCAAACCCCCACTCCCTGATGAAATACCTCGCATCACACACATCGGCCACAGGTCCTCACGGGACTAAAACCCACTAAAAACGAATCCTACTCTCCATGCGAAGCACAGAGTGGAGAATTTGTATTAGCGGACATACAACCTGAAGAGGCCGCCCCTCTCCTCAGTTCACACAAGAGGTACAGGAGCTACCCATCCATGATGGCGTGATCCCCATTTGACCCCATGTCCTATCCAGGGTGGACTACCTGGACATGATGGACATCCCTTATTCCACTGAGACCCAAAAGACTATCTGGAAATATGCACACCATCCTCTGTTGCAGCCTCAAGTCCACTCCCATGTGTGGCGCTGCCTGAGGCGGGTGTATCGTACAGCTGAGCGCTCTAACGCTTTACACTCATCCTGTGTCGTGTGTGGCCAGTATGGAACGCTGTTCCACCGCCTGAAGAAGTGCCCCACCTCTAAAGTGATATGGCGCGAAGTTCAACATCTGCTGGGCCAGGATCAAACGCATCCCTTCAGTCTGTCAAGAGATATGTTTGCTTCATCAATGGCCTCCCCCTTCCACCCTCCCTCCGTGCTCTGGTGGTTGCAATCGCCATGTGGACTATCCACACGATTGTATTGGATGCCATCGCTGGCTCCATCCCCACCCTCCCAGAAGCTGTCCACAGATTCCGGTCTCATTTGGTGGACTGCTTTCAAGCGTGGATGTTTGGATACCTCCCACCGCGTCGCTGACAGCTGGTCTCCTCCTGGTTCCCAGTCTGGTTCATCAAATCAGACCCCTTCCTCCACACGTGCTCAATAGTGGCTACGGCCCCTTCACACGTTCCCTCCCCCTCCCCATAAGTGGCGTTCCCACTGGCAACAAGAGATAGCATCGCTTCTCTGGGGTGCCTCCCCTGGTACTAAGTTTGTCTTTCCTGAGTCATATTCAGAAGTGTCCATCCCATGGTCGGCCTTCCCCACAATAAATTTAAAATTTAAAATTTAATATTTAAAATAATTTTTATGTTTTTTATTATAGTAAATCCCAAGGAATAATATAGTGGGAATTCAGCTGTCTACCTCAGTTGACACCTCTTTGATGAAATGGCAGCTGTTGCCATTAAATTACCCATCCTCATCTCAGCAGCGATGGTCTTCCTCATCCTGGCTAGGACTCTGTTATTGGACATCCTTGAGACCTCAAATGGAAAGAGTTGGAAAACGTCACCCTAACATTTTCCTCTTAATCCCAGCAAACCAACCATATTTGGCTAGCAATCTGCTTAGGTAATGGGAATTATTACCCATTATGGCAGGTCACTCACCAACCGATCAAGTTGCTAGTTGCAGTCAGCATCATTTGCCTCACAACTTGCTATTCATTCCCAATCAGTTGGTGATGAAACCAGACCAATTCCAATCAGTACACCTGATAGTTAATCACTATCAGATGCCCCTATTTATCAGCAACTAAGCCCAATGAGATCTTAAGTATAAATCCTTATTGATCCCCAATGAATATGACCAGGCGAGTATCCCAAAATCCCCCAAACTTAGTTCCTCTGAAACTTGGGACAACTGATATCTGATTCACTTCGCCTTAGGGAATTTTCCCCTAGTAATACCAGGTAATCTAGCAGGCTGCGAATATGGGCAAAAATCCCAACACATCCCCCTCTTGCCTAGATTTCCAGCAAGAAAAGAACCAGGGCATGAGAACACCGCTTCAAACACTTGGTCAATTACTTCATTGGTTCAAGCGGAGTACACTCATCAATACTCAATGCTGCTCAGGACGACCTTCAGCATATGGCGTTCTTCCTCTTCCTCCTCGCTACCACCTTCTCAGAGCGTGGTACCCATGATCTGCTGTCGTGCAGGGCTGATCAATTTACTTGTGACAATACTAGTCCTGGGATTCAGTTTTCCCCCCATCAGGGTATATGACCCACTATCATATTCGGGATTCTTGGTCCAGCATCCTTGATTTCCTGATTTTCTCCTTATCCTAGACAGGAGACTCTTGCCATTGATGTTCATTTTGTAGCTTAATTAAAATACTTATTTATTATTTTCTCTTGTTATTTCTTCATAAAACTCTTGGTTTAGGTCTTTCTAATTATTCCCTTAGAGCTTATCTCATTAAATTTGAGATAAATTTATCCGAAACTGAAGCATAATGGATTATAGGGTGCATAATGTCAACTTCTATATAAGTCCAATATTCCCCTCTCATCCAGCTCATATGTCAAATTCTAAGTTGCAATACCAGAAGCTTCTGAATAGTTTGTCTGATTAAGACCTCTGTCTCTTCCAGCAATTGAGTCAGGATGCTTGGTGGAACCTATTTTATGGTCCTTCCAGGACTCATAAGCCTAATCTGGTGCAAGCGGCTAGTCCTTCCATCAAATTACTGGAAATGGTAACTAATCCCTCCAAAAACAGGGTGGCTATCATTTCAAACAACTTTTGGCTGACTCTTCATCTGCTGTCAATTCCAGAGTTGGACTTTGAAACTCTCCTGGATTTGGCTCCTTTCGCTGATGCTCCAAACAACGTCATAGATGCTCCAGAGATTATGCTGGCTGCTCTGGATCGTTCGTTTCTTGCCAGGTCAGAAATGCTCCCTGAGTTCCTCTTCCAACTCAGTCAATTTTACAAACCCGCTGTTATGGTCTCTGAGCTCTCAATTGTTAACAGTATTCACTTCGAGATCCCCTATGCTGAACTCTGGGCCCAAGTCACCAAGGCTTTGACTTTAGCACTGAATCCCTCTGATCTTGATAACCTTCTGGATTGGGATACTGCCACTTATGCTCTTTGCTTTGCTGGCCAAGTTCTTCAAAGTTGGTCCAGAAAGCTTCCAGCCTTGCCTGGGTTTTACCATTCATTCAGCTTTAGCTTCTGAGAAGCCTGTAGTCACTGCTTGCAGGATGCAATCTGCTCCCTGCATGAATATCTCTTCTCTGGAGTTTCCCATTGGTATCTTCTGCTGATGGCATTGATAGGGGGCATGATTTGAAAACCCATCAAGCATACCTTCTTCGTTGCTGGCCCGCATGTACAGTGTCCTTGATGAAGCCCATCAGCAGGCGCTCAGGACTAATATTCCAGCTCTGGTGCCATATTGGGATTACTCAGGGTTATTTGCCAATTGCCTTTTTTTAAACTGTTGATTTCCTCCCCACTCCAGGGTTTCACAACTAGCTTCTTCTGAAATCTAAATTTCCCTTCCCCTAGTCGCTTTCTATCAGGGCTCAGTGTCTGCTCAAAGAACGTGATTTTGTGTAGTCTCACTCTCACTAGCGTCCAATCGCATATCAATTTTGACAGGCTGTTCATTCCTACCATGATCCATCCTCCCTTCCCCATAAGGCGACATAGGCGGAATTATTCCTATACTGAGGACAATCAATAAGAATAAAAGTTATAAAAATGTATTGGCTTTTTTATCTATGCAGTTTATAATATTTTTCAAGTATTTTTATCAATTTCTTATTCTTTTTTTATTATGGGAATTGACCTTGTTTTGGTTCAGCGGTCCATCTTTTTCCCCCAAACTGGGTCCTGGGTACTTAAACCTGCCAGTTTTCTATGGTTCAGAGGTCTTTTTTGGACTTAACCATCTAGATTGGTTTAGAGGTCCTTTTTTGGACTTGACCTAATCATCAGGGCATGACCAACTTAATGGTTCATCATTCTTCAGGAACTCTTTTATTCTTTTCATCAATCCAATGCTTTAGATACTTAGCATGGACTTGATTCACAACTCTATCATCCAAGAGATTCTTAATGGAGTAATCATTGGCCATTGTTTTGTCAATTACTTTGAATGGACCTGACCACAATGCATCTAATTTGTTTCTTAGTCCAAAACCATGCATATCTCAATAGGCAACTCTTTCCCCTATTTGATATTCTTTTAAAACCAGTCAGTTCTTGTCATCTGTCAATTTCGCTCATATCCTTTTTCTTCAAGGCTATGTCAAATGCTTGCAATTGCATATTGATCAGGATACTTGCCAGTCAGTTCAGGTATTTCTCAGTACTCCACCCTAACGTAGGTTCCACCATCAAATATAAAATTGGCGGCAACGCGGCATATCTTCCATATAATAATTCAAATGGCGTTTATCCCATCACTTTATGATGTATTATATTGTAGGCAAATGCCACCAAACTCAGGTATATTCCCCACACGGAAGTTCTCCCTGCGACTAGCTTCCTCAGCGTCATGGCCAGCATTCCATTGACCTGTTCTACCAATCCGTTCATCTCTGGCGAGTATAGTACTGACACAACTCCTCAGATCCCCATTATTTTGTTTAGCCTTGGGATCACATGAGACATGAAGTTGGTCCCATTGTTACTAAGCAGGACCTTCAGACATCCATGCTGGTATACCACTTGATCCAGGATGAACCTTGCGGTACTGATAGCGTCTACTCTTGTTAGGGCCTTGATCTCAACCCATCTCGTCAGATGGTTGATGGCAACTATGTGTACTTGACTCCCCCTGTGCTCATTGTCAGCGGTCCCATCACATCGATGGACACCTTGTGCCAGGCAAATCCATGGCGGACCAGTCAGTATCCAGTTGAATTCTTATGTGGTTTGTGCAGCTGGCACTCCACGCAACAAGCTAGATAATCTGCGACATCATAGTTGATTGATTCCCAGTAATAATACTGGCGAATATGGTCAGTTGTTTTCCTCAGGCCTCCTTGCCCAACAACCTTGTGAGCTGCTTGTACTATCACTGCTTTTTCAGACGGTTTTGGGAATAATAACCGCTTCCCATTGATCGTCTTGAATACTTGTCTATCCATAGCCTTGTTGTTTTCCATTGCTTTTTGAAGCGCACCTTGGATTACTTGGGGCTTGTCCCCAATTTTTCCTTTGACCATTCTCTGGAATAGCTCATCCGCCTGCGGGTATACCAACTAAACCATTGGCAACCGTGATAAAGCCATCTGCGTTCTGGTGAGAAGCCCCTGCTTGATGGACTATATCATATTTGTAAGCCTGGAGCTTAAGTGACCATTGGGCCAGTTTCCTTCCGGTTCTCTTAAATTGTGCAGCCAACCCAGCAAAGAGTGGTACGTTACCACCTTAAAGTGCATTCTGTGGACGTACACCCAAAACTGCTTGCATGCATAAATGACTGCAAGGCATTCACGCCCAGTCATGGTGTAGTTCCTCTCAGCAGCTGGGAGTGTCTAGCTCACATATGCCACCGGATGTTCATCCCCAAGTTCATCTACTTAGCTCATTATGGCGCTAATCGCCATCAACAAAGCATTGGTTTAAATGATAAACTCCAGATCAAAATTTGGATATTTCAGAATTTGCAAATCTATCAAATACTGGCATAACTCATCGAAGGAGTCCTGGGCCTCTTCATTCCATAAAAATCCTTTTTTTTGGATTCTTTTATAAATGGAATAATGGCTCAGCTATTCAGGAAAAGTACTGAATAAATCTTCTATAGTATCCAACCATCCCAAGGAACACTTGGATGTCTCAGACACTCTTTGGTACAGCCATATGCTCTATAGCTGCTATCTTCTGGGTTTGCGGCTGCAATCCACTTGAGTTGATTACAAATCCCAGGTATTCCAACTCTTTCTTGAAGAAGTGGCACTTCCTTGGCTTGATCTTCAAGTTAGCTGCGGACAGTCACTTAAATACTTCTTCCAAGTGGTGGAGATGATCAGTAAACGTCCTACTAAACACATTTTCTTTTCCAGATTTCAGGATGCACGACAACTTCAAGTCACTTAATATTGCATCCATGGCCCTCTGAAACTTTGCAGGCGCATTGCATAGACCCTGGGGCATCCTTTTTGGTTGGTATAGCCCCTGCGCGGTAATAATCGCGCATTTTTCCTGGTCTTCCTTTAGCAAGTCGATCTACCAATTCTTGAGATCAGATCCATCATGGAGAAATACTTTGCTTCTACTAAACAATCTACCGCATTGTCAATCCTCAGTAGGGGATATGAATCCTTCTTCATGATTTTGTTTAGCCTTTGGTAGTTGATCACCACCCAGTTGGATCCATCCTTCTTCTTCACAATCATAATTGGACTCACCCAAGGACTTGATGATGGAACTAGAAGCCCATGCTTCACTAGTTTGATGATTTCATCCTCCACTACCACTTCAGTGGCTTTTGATTGTCAAATTGGTCTCATCCTTATTGGTAAATTTTTCTTGGTGTTGATCTTGTGGATTATGTCTTGTAAGCATCCCATATTGTGATCATCTTGAGCAAACATTTTTTCATATCTCAAATAATTTGAGAACCTCCTCTTGCTGGCCTTCTGGCAGATCAGAGAGCTTATCTTGATCAATCAATAGGTTGATACTTTCAGCTACCCCCTGTTGGTAATCCCATTTTGTCAAGAGACCCAAAAATGTGGAATCATCTCAATTCGGCCATCAGGATCAGATTATAAACGTGTTAATCTGATTCCTCTTGATCTTCATCGATTTTTCACTAAAATTCACCAGAAGAACTCGAATTTCTCTATGCTCTGGCCTTAATATCCCAGGAGCCACCCATGGCCTCACTCTGGACTTCTTCCAGGGGCTTCCAACCTCCCCATACAACAGCTCAGGAATCTCCAATGTCAACCCTGTGTTAACTATCATCTGTTATCCGGCTGGTATGGTCCTCTCATTCTTGATCTTTAGTGAAATTCCCTGGTTCTTTAGGATTTCCGCCAGCATTTTGCATCACTTCCTACCAACTAATTGGTATCAAATTGGGACAATGCTGTCATTGTATATCAGATTGATCAAGCTATTTCTCCACTTCAATGGAGCTTCACCATCCTTCTGGTATACCAATGGTAACGTATGACCCAAGATGGTCAACATACTATCCTAAAATTTACATTTAACTCCATATTTCCGTAGAAACTCTGTTTCAATCAAAATGTTGTAGTTTTTGTTCGGCAAATCTATTGCTAGCGCAGATACCACCAATGACTTAAATTGTAGTGGCAGCGCACTATACGCTCCACAGGAAATAGTGGTGTTTGGCCCAGCTGTCCTGTATTCTCTCTTGTGTTTCAATTCTGGTAAGATTTTCATCCTCTTTACCAGCTTGGTTGAGACAATATTAATGGGCGCTCTGCTGTTGACAATCGCCCTCACCCTCACACGATTCACTTGTATATTTATATAAATACACTTGGAGTATTGTAAAATAGTGTTTACTGAGTGAATGGGGCATTATTAGCTGAATCTAGGGTGTAAATAATTCGTGCTGATAATTCAGGAAATGATTCCTTTATCACGCTGAGGGAGATAGACAGATTAGCCTCATCTAAATGGACGTCAGATAACTCTTCAAGTTCTTTGTCAGTTCAGATCTTGTCCACCAGTTGTTGGGCGTATGGATGGGCAACTTTCTGGATTATCTCAAGGTCAATACTTTTAGCCCTGGCCCTGGTCATGGCATTCACATCCATATTAACCACTTGATACAGCTGATCCTGCTTGTCATCTACAAACAGATCACTAATATCAATTTCTTCATTCATAATGTCAGGAGGAACAGGTTTCTCTGCAGCTCTAGACTGTTCCTTGTCAAGGCTGCAGGCCCTTTTCCTGAATCCTTGGTAACTGCTGTCTCCTTGGCCAGGACCACGTTAATCTGATACTTTGTTTTTTAAAGTGTACAGCAAAATGTCCTTTCCCAACACACTGATAGCAGACCTTATCCTTCTTGTTTAACCGTCTGAATTCTTTGGGCTTATTTCCTGGCATGTTTTTATTAGTAGCCTCCTTAGCTCCTTCATTTCCCTTCATGGGATTTAGATTTTGTACCATATTGGACTTGAAGCTTCTATTTGGGGCATTAAATGTTGCTCCCAAAATCTTAAAATTATCTACCATTTGCGAGGTAGTTATTTCTGTTGCAAACATGGAAGACATCATATGATGCAAATCACAATAGGGACAAAGGGCTGCTTGTAAAGCGATTCTAGAATAAAATTCATTAATACTTTCACTCCATCCAGGATCTGTGACTCCTGGTAAAATCAATCCAAGAAGCTAGCAAGCAACTCATCTTTATGGAACTGGATTCCAATAAATTCTGCTTACATTTTGACATATGTTTCAGACTACCAAACTCCTTCATGATGGCCACCTTTGCCTCCACATATGACCAGCTGTCCCCCTCCAGGTGAGGTAACACTAAGTTTTTGAAAGTTGGTGTCTAGGAAATTCATGACCATCAACGCCTTATGACAATCCCCATAGCCATTTATGGTCACGTCAAACAGTTGGAAAAATGCTGGGGCATTATACCAATGGAACTTTGGCAATTTTGGCGTTGCCCTAAATTCCCCTGAGTTATTTCTGGCCGATTCTCTTGGTTTGGCTACTCAGCTAACTTGCAGAGTGACTTTGGGCATCATCTCTGAAATGGCATTAAAAGTGGGCGGCATGTTCCTTGGGGTATTCAACTTCCTAAGTATCATGCGAGGACTTCTTTCTTCAGCATTGATTGCCATATTGGGCTCACAAGCACATCTGTGAGCTTTAAGTTCCTCCACTTGTTTGATAAATCTTTCAATATCCGCACCAAATTTTCTTAAACAAACATGATCTGCTTCTCACTCCATTTTCAGGTATAGGACCTCTCAAATGAGGTCCCCTTCTTTCTTCTTCAACGAGTTTACTTTGCCAAGTAACTCATTCCCAAAGCTGGCTACATTCTCTACTCATTCCTCCACCTTGGTGAAACATCCTTACAAGGCCACGAACTCCCAATGGTTCACTGTTTTTAAGGCATTCTGGTTTACAGTGGCTATCTTGGTCCGCAGCTTACATAGCTCTTCTTTGTATGACATTATTATAGATTCTTCACTCATCTACCCCTGTAGTGAGCACCAACTTGTAAAAATTTACTCTTTGGTTGTTATTGGCAAGCAACCCAGTAATCTTTTTACTGCACAGGTTAATTTCCTTGTGCACTGCATCGTGTTATATAGAATGAATTATTAATTGATATTAGTATGGAGGCTATTATCCATAGTTAAGTATGAACTATATTTTGGCCCAACGCTTGGCCAGTATTCCAGATTAAATACTCATGTTGTTGTAATAATAGAGATTTGTTCCCTATACTCTTGTCCACCTGAGCTTTGCTGAGATACTGTTAGATTTTGATGATTGACTCAAAAATAAACACTTTGAGAAAACCATCAATGCTGATAGATTACTCCCATTTATGGATCCTTTGATCCTTCCCAATTTATCTGCATAATCTGATAAATCAGATTCACCTTAACCGCTCTAATTGCGTCTGAGATGCCCAATTATCTTAGCTTATAATAGCTATGATATAATAATATTATGGCAAATTATGGGTTCACCTGGGTGCAAGGTGGTCCCACAGCATTAACTAAATTGCACCTCCTAAATTAGTGCACTAATCTTAATGCACTAAGGCGGAAGTTAGGTTCAATAAGTGAAATCAATAATTAAGCACTTAAACATAGATGTCCCAAATATGGGTGTACTTAGTGCTATTGAGAGGCCTGCCAATGTCCCAATTTGATGTGCAGCAAATTTTATGGTCATATATGTTTTATTCCCCATTTATTGTTAGATGTCAAGTTATGACATAGTTATAATCAGGAAGATTTTGATGTTGAGTTTGCAACCCAAAATCGTCCTAATTATGAGAGTAAAATTGCCTTCAACTGGGCTGAAACAAAAGTCATTTTAGTCAATTCATGGGCTGAATTGATTTTAGGATTTTTCATAAAAATTGCCATGACCAGCAGAGGATTGACATAATATGATTGAACTCATCTAATAGATGAGTTTGGCCAGGAGATGCCTGAGAGGTATATAACACTGGCACCTGGCTGATTAATAAACATCATCAATTACTATCTGAATATTGATCATTAATAACTACTGTTGCTTAGTTTATTAATTATTATTGTCCATCTGTCATCTGTCTGATATTTGTATCTGTTGCCGTTACATTTATATTAGATAGTTTTGTGTGTTTATACTTCCCAATGAGAAGTACTCAGTTGCCCGCCTGAGAAGTAGTCCCAATTATAGAGGAATAATTTCCTAATTTTGTATGAAGACAGAAGGTCTCATACTTGTTTGTGCTAATAGACTTAAGAATGGTGAGCGTGACAGAGTTACTTGGCTATTATCAATTATTATTGGAGAATCTACTTCCCAATTATGAGTAGGAGTTTTAAGTAAAACGATTTTTTATCCTCAAATTCATTGTTAAGTCATTTTAGCTTGCACCATCAGCTGAAAACTTAATAGATACACCGAAAGAATCTCTCTCAGCCCAAAACACAGTCAGCAGCTATCCCTGATTGTGGTTACTTCTTCTCTAGATCCCTGCTTAGATCTTTACTCTTCTCTCTGAAAGTCTTACAATTATTGCCTTCTGAAATTTTATCCTTGAGACAGAACAACACAATAGAAGCTGAAAGTCTAACTATACACTGAATGGATTTTGTAAATACTGTTTTTTAGATAATAATATGTTTATGTTTTTTATTATAGTAAATCCTAGGGAATTATATAGTGAGGAATTCGGCTGTCTAACATCAGTTGACACCTCTTCAATGAAATGGCAGCTGTTGCCATTAAATCACCCATCCTCATCTCAGCAGCGATGGTCTTCCTCATCCTGGCTAGGATTCTGTCATTGGACATCCTTGAAACCTCAAATGGAAAGAGTTGGAAAACGTGTCCCTAACATTTTACTCTTATTACAAGCGAGCCAACCATATTTGGCTAGCGATCTGCTTAGGTAATAGGACTTATTACCCATTATGGCAGGTCACTTACCAACTGATAAATTCACTAGTTGCAGGTGGCATCATTCACCTCACAACTTACTATTCATTCCCAATCAGTCAGTGATGAAACCTGACTGATCCCAATCAGTACACCTGATAGTTAATCACTATCAGATGACCCTATTTCATCGGCAACTCCACTCAATGAGATCTTAAGTATTCATCTAGATCAATCCCCAATGGATATGTCCAGGCGAATGTCCAAAATCCCCCAAATGTAGACTCTCTGAAACTTGGGCCAACCAATTTCTGATTCACTTCGCCTTAGGGAATTTTCTCCTAGCGATACCAGGTAATCAAATAGGCTAAGAATATGGGCAAAAATACCAACAGCTTCCGTTCTTCTGCCATCATTGAACCCAAAAACAAGATATATTTCAGAAAATCAGGGAGAACATTTAATGGACCCTCCACAGATTCATACTTAAAATTAAACTGCAAAGATCATGGTATAACTGGGCCTGGTGATGCACCAGCTTCTGTGGTTTGCAAGATTACATGTGGGCTTGATGATCTGCCTGCACTGTCACCTTATGTCACGTGGCCTGAATGTGGTACTGCCAATGCATAAGTGACCACACCAAATCGGCCAACTCCTTATTGTAAATGGCTCAGGACTGTTCAAATAAAGCAAACTTAAACAAAAAATAAGTTTCTAGATGTTCTAAGCCATCCTGTTACTGGAGTAGCACAGCCTCACAGCGGCTGACAATACATAACACGTGACAATGAACATCTTATCAGGTTCAAATTTTCTTGAGAATAGTTGGTGCACAATCACCTCCTTAATAGATGTTGGGACGTGGGAGATCAAATCCTAACTGATCCTAACTTGGTTCAGGGCCTTATAGCACCCAATGGGTTATTAGGCACTAAGGGAAGAAAACCCTACAACAGGACTAAATGGAGTATAAGAGAAATGAAACTTATTTGGATAAAGCCTTGAAGTATTTATAGTACCTCAAGGCTAAAAATGAGTAATAGATAAAGGATTAAGGATAAGCGAAAAGTGGTAGAAGGTAGTTGAGTAGAAGGGAGATTAGGAAATTACTAAGCAATAAATGTCTAGCCTGGAGGAAAATGTCAGCTTAGGTTGTCAATGCAGTAGTAATAAAGATTTTTTACACAATAATAAAAAATTGATTATCCTTGGCATAAGTCGCTGGTAGTTGTAATATTTAAAATTGCCATCAGGATCAACCCCTAACAAATATGGACCCATCTTTTCATATGATATTATTAAATATTGGGATGATTCCTGACACTTTGAGGTATATAGACTAATGTTAATGAATGGTGGTTAGCCTGGAAGGTAAAACTGCTTCCACCCTAGTGCAGGTTTTGAGTATTAAAACCTGTACTGGCTAGAAAAATTCTTGGTGTGGTTTATTTGTCCCAAGGTCAACCCACCTTGAATACTTTTTTCTTTTTTAAACTAAAGTTAATGAGGAGAACTACTCAGCATTCTTTGATAGATATTATAGAGTTAAACCTCTTATAAAGAAACTTCAACCATTAGAGGGCAAATCCTAACAATACCCCATCTTGGCTTCTGACCCCTAGTCAGAAGCCAAGATGGGGGTCATCAGATCCTCCAGGTGTAGTTTATTATGGAAATCAGAAGCAACTAAGATGCTGGTGCTCATAGTTTTGTAAAAACAAAGAGAGAGAGATCCAAACATAGCTTGGCTGTATGGGCCAAAAGAAGTTGGTGCAAAAAATGGAGAGATCTGGTAAGAGATTCGCCAACTGGTGCTATCATTGGGGATTGGCCCTGGAATTATCATTGGCAGAATAGCCTGCATTGGTAATTGGCCACAGAAAGGTTAACATCAGAGAGCTGGCATAGAGAAGTGTCCTCAGCATCAGGAAGTGGCCCAGTAGAGATCATTAGCAGTATAGTCAGCATTGGGGAGTGGCCCTGGAAAGATCAATTAGATGATGTCACTCCACCCAATCCTAAATTGAGGTTCAGAGTGCCTTTAGACTTTTCAGCACATTACACTTTTGGTATCTAATCTGAGGTCATTCCCAAGTTCATCCCGATCTTGAGCGCTTTTGAGAGCGAGCAGGGGCCAGGGTAGGTCATCCTGGTTTTTGAGGCCCAGGGTAGGCTCTGGGTGGAGGCCCAATGCAACAATCAAAACTCTTTCTTCCTGAGTTGTAGTCACATGGGGAGCATGGGTCACCTGTAAAAATGCACCACTTTGTTTAAACTCAAGAGATCAAATACTAACTGGTCCTAACTTGATTCAGGGCTCAAGGCGCTCAGTGGTTTAGTAGGCCCTAAGAGAATAAAAACTTAAAATATGATTAAATGGAGTATAAGAGAAACGATATTTATTGGATAAAGCCTCAAAGTATCTATAGTACTTTAAGTCTAAAAGTGAGCAAATAGATAAGGATTCATGATGAGAAGAAAGTAGTCAAAGGTAGTTTAGTAGAAACAAGATAAGGAAATTACTAAGCGATAAATGCTTAGCTTAGAGGAAACTGTCAGCTTAGGTTGCCAATATATTAATAATAACAATTGTGTGAATAATATTGTAAAGATTTGATTATCCTTGGCATAAGTCGCTAGTAACCATATTATTTAAAGTTGCTATTGGGATCAATCCCTGACATATATGAACCCATTACTTAATTTGAAATATTATTAGATATTTGAGATGATTTCCAACACTTCAAGATAGCTCAACTCAAGTTAATGAGAAGCACAACTTGGCATTATTTAATTATATTGAAGAATCAAACCCAGTAAGAGGCTTCACCCATAATAGGGATATTTCTAACAAAACCCCCTCAAGTATTGGCTAGGGGTAAAAATCCAATATGGTGGTCATCAGATCCTCCAGGCGTAGTTTGGTATGGACACCAGAAGAAACTAAGATGCAGGTGCCCATAGTTTTGTAAAAACAAAGAGAGATCCAAACATATTTTGGATGTATGGACTAAAGGTAATTATTCAAACAATGGAGAGATCAGGTAAGAGATTCGCCATCTGGTGCTATCATTGGGGATTGGCCCTGGAATTATCATTGTCAGAATAGCCTGCATTGGGTATTGGCCACCAAAAAGATTATCAGCAGAGTAGCTGGCATTGGGGGAGTGGTACCAGCATCAGGGATTGGCCCAGGAGAGATCATCAATAGTATAGTCAGCATTGGGGAGTAACCCTGGAAAGATCAGATCAGACGATGTCACTCCACATGGTCCTACGTTGAGATTCAGAGTGCCTGGACTTTTCAGCATCTTGCACTTTCAGCATCTGGTTGAAGGTCATACTCAAGTTTATCTTGGTCTTGAGCGCTTTTGAGAGCAAGCAGGGGCCAGGGTATGTCATCCTGGGCTTTGAGGCCCAGGGTAGGCTCTGGTCTGGAGGCCCATTGCAATGATTGCTCCTCCTTTTTCTGGGTTGTAGTCACATGGGGAGCTAGGGGGCACCTAGTAAGAAGCACATTTTTTCAGACGCAGAATCAAATCCTAACTCGTCTTAACTTGATTCAGAGCCCTAAAGCGCCTGGTGGCTTAGTAGGTCCTAAGCGCAGAAAAACCTAAAATAGGACTAAATGGAGTATATGGAGAAATAATATTTATTTGGATAATCTTTGAAGAATTTATAGTACCCCAAGGATATATGTGAGTTATAGATAAAGGAGTCAGGTTAAGAAGAAAGTAGTGAAAAAAAGTAATTCAGTAGAAATAAGATAAAGAAATTACTAAGCAATAAATACCTAGCTTAGAGGAAACTGTAAGCTTAAGTTGCCAAAACAATAATAATAAAGATTTCATAAAAAGTAAGAAATAAAATTACTATCCTTGGCATACATTACTGGTAATTATAATACACAAAATCACTATTGATGTTATTCCTGTCAGGGTTGACTGTACAAGAAGGAAGCCTTGCCTGAGGAGAATATCAACTGACACCAAGAATTCAGGACTTAACTTATTGAGCTGCACAAAAGGCCCCAAGAGTCCAGAATTAATGTTGAATCCCCAATGAAGACTTAGTCTCAAATTTGGGGTGATCAACAAAATTTCTCACATTTGATTAACAAATAGAACATTTTTATTTTTTTTAAACTTAACTTACCTAATTCTGAATCCTTTCTAAATCCGCCAATCCTACTAATGAAGATCTCGCCATTTTGGAGATCTCCTGAATTTGCCACCTCATTCAAGGTTAAACATATATGCCACATACCTTCCCTTCCTGTCATATTTTACAATGAAGCCCCTTTCTTGCATCAATCCTGAACATCTACTAAAGTCAACCAAAATTATCTCATTAACCTATTCATATGTTGCTATGAAAATATTATAGAAGATCCAGAAGCTCAGCTGGCCTTAACTGATATAATTAAATTACTTAGAATCACAAATTACTTCTTTTATTTCCCAATAATCCTCAAATCTCCTTTTGTCTTAACAGCACTATAAATTTGCTGATTGATTTTTTAAATAGAAAATTTAATTCAATGATTCTACTATTTATCTTATATCTTTAAGTACTTATCTTATACAAACAGAGAAAGTCTCATCCAGCACTGCACACTTCAAAACCATGCTTTCAATTTTTTGATCTTCCAGTGATCTCCCTCTGGCCATCTTATGGAATGGTGCTCCCTACCAGGTAGCTTCTGAGTTGCGCCAAGGCGACATAGCCTCTAAACTGACAAAGAGAATCAATTTACAGTCAGCACTCCTGACCTTGATTTTTTGGCCTACTTACTTTGGAATGGCCAAGATATATCCATAGGAAGTAGCTTCACCAAGAAGCTCTTCAAGTATGGCCCAGAAATTGACCCTGTGCACTCAAAATATCCAATCAGATTAAAATTATACTAAAATATTAAATATGCCTGACTAATCTGAAAAAATATGTGATTGAAAAAAAAGGCCAACATTGTAATTTAAAGAAAATTGAAGATATGTTATAATATGAGAAAATAGTGCAAAGCAGCAGGAAATCTTGGGACAAAAACCCAAAAAGAGTTATGGGAAGATATCACACTCAGGAATGACTACTGGCTTCTAGAATTGTTTCTTGGGATGTAAAAACACTTTATAAAAGTTTTAAACTGGTACATTTAAAAAAGAAGATAATCAAGTTTAGGCCTGACCTCAGGCCCAAAGAAAAGTTTGACTTTGTCAGAATGCTCAGTACCTAATAAAATAAAATACTTTAAATATTAACCATAATATTTTTAAGGTAATCAAAAATGAAACTCATATCTGGATGTCAAACCCAATCTGCTGCTTCAGAGAAAAATGAGAATGAAGCTCATTGGCTGTTTGGACCCAAAAATACTAAAAGGCAAATCAACCTTGACCAATAAGCCTCAACAATGCTATCAGGCCAATCTTTTGGGACAAGGTGAGATCTAGTTTCTGAACTCAATGATGAAATTTAATTTCATGATCCCAATGGGAGCTCAAAATGCCACCAGCGCAACAAATTACCAAAAGTGCTGGACAGATTTCATGGAACTTACCTTTGCTTAATTGATTTCAACTGCTCCCTTTGTTGGAATCCAGCTATTAAAATGCTTGCTGGTGCTAACGCCACAGAATCCCACAAAACTTTTGCTAAAAATTATTAAAATTCACTAATAAAAAACTTGGGTTTTTATGAGTTTTTATTAGTAAAATAGGGTAATAAAAGCGATCGCCTCAATATCTACCTGATCCATAATTAAACGGTTTTGAGGGTAAGGAATCTAAAGATAGTTTTGGAATAGCTTTGACACATTTCAAATTAGGAAATATGATATACTCTCCTATCATATTGTGAGAAATTTGAGCTACTATTTGGTGAAACGATATTTTGGGATGAGGGTTTGGAGCAGAATGTACCCATGCAGTAATGTTTTGATGTACTTCAACCAATCACCACTAGATAAATTACTTTCAACTTGGGGGACCTCTTCCGCGCCTATAAAAGGGGGTGGCCCACGCGTAGGTACTTGAAAGGTCCTGGCTGTAGTTGGGGGAGTACCTTCCAATGGTCGCCCCAAGGTCTTTCGTGTGGTCAAAATAATCCAACCATTAGATTTTACATCAATTTTCCAAGCAGGTTTCATAATGATGTTACCCCAATTAACGGGGTTCCACCATGAATCAGCCAGGGTCTTTTGGCTGATATCCTCAATAGAATCATTTCCATTATTATTAAAATTGCTCTTAATAACATTGGAAAATTGAAAATGGCTGACATTTCCCCTTTTTGGCTGAATTTGACCTAAAAAATTCTTATTTTTCAGCTGTGAGGGCAAATGTCTGACATCACCCCCCTCAAGAATGTTGGGGGGAGAGTAGGGCGTAAGAAACGGCCATGTACACAATTAATGGTTGTTGGACCACCAGAGGAGAAGCTCTGGTGGCACAACTGTCCAAAAGGGATGCTTCAAAGTTCACTCTCACGGGTAACCTCATGACTTGTTTTGCTCCTAAATAAAAGCTCTATAATCAAGAATATTATTAGTAATAGGCAAAAAAGGTGTTTTACTAGAGTAATCAAGCACTATATTATAATGCTTGAAAGGGAAAGTAGAATTAGAGGGATCTTCAGGGTAGAGTCATGGGACCTGTAGGAAAGTCCCAATACTGAGATCAGTGGAAAACTCCGCTTCACGTGACTTAAAAAATGGGGATGTAAATATTTTCTGAATTTGGAGTAATTTAAGTAAAGCCCCAAATTCAATATACCAGCTGTTAATAAAGGTTTGAACCCCATTCTCAAACTTATTAACCCATTTGAGATTCATGCCCCTTGAATGGAGGTAATGACCCTTAGCCTGGACAAGGCTTTCACCTAATCCAGGGAGAATCCTAACAATGGTAATACTGGTAGCTAGAGACTTGATGGAATACTCATTTCCTCTCTTGTAAATGATGGTGAAGGGACCCTCCAAAGTAGATCCAAGCTTATTGCTTCTAGGAGTGATGCAGTTATGGTATTATAATACCATGTTGGAAACTTGGAATGTAGGTAGGGGTTTTAAGCTCATTTGGCCGCCTGCCCTTCTTTAGTCACGGTTTTTGCTAAATTGGTCATTGCCTCATATGAGAGTTTAATGATGCGCTGAGCCAATCTTCTCATGACCATCTAAGGTTCCTCAACTCTAGAGGAGAAAACAACTTTTACTAAGAGGTCAGGCATTCCTGGTTCCCACCCATACAAGACACAGAAGGGGGACATTTTAAAAAACCAGTGGTAGCTAATCCGGTATTCCATAAGAGCATTGGGTAAGAATTGATCCCAGTGAAATGGATCAGAAGAAGCCATTTTCAGTATAATGGATACTAAGGTACCATTTGCTCTCACCACAGTTCCATTGGTAGAGGGATTGTATGGACCAAGAAAAGTTGTTGGGCTCCCATGGATGTAGCCAGAATTTAGACTACTCTGGAGGTGAAGTTCTTACCATTATTACAGAGTAGTACTTGGGGACAACCATGTCAAGAGAAGTGTGTTGATGTAAAAATTTGACTGTGGCCTTAGCTGTTTGAGCAGGAAGAGCCACAGCTTCCACCCACTTAGTGAAATGATCAATAGCTACTAGAATAAACTTGTTCCCGCTAATAGTCTGAGGAAGGGACCTACTACAAAAAACCGATGGTATGGAATGGTTGTTGGGGGTAGTGGGTTGTTACTGGTATCTAGTCTTAAAACTGGATTGCTTTTTACACATAAGGCAACCTTCCAAGATGTCAACATTATATTCCATCATACCATCCCAATAGTATTGTTCCTTAATCTACTCATAAGTTTTCTTTTTCACTCCATGACCTAAGGTGGAATGAGCTTCTAGGATGGCAGGTATGCGTTCTGAGGATCAAAGGTAAGGCAGACATTTCAACCCACCTGCTTATACAGCTTCCCATTCTCTACTTTTGAGTTATGAGAGTGCAGAGCTAACATCTTCTGGACAGACTCATCCTCATCCACCCATTCTTTGGGGGTCATTAAGTGGTCATGTAACCTCTCTGCCTCACTATTATCTAAGTGAAGGACTAGCAGCTTAGTCAACCCATCAACACTCATGTGACAGGTCCCAGCTCAGTGTTCAATCTTCATGTCATAAGGCTGGAGCTTTAGAGCCCAGCGAGATAACTGGCCAGTAGGGTCTTTCGTGCAATGTAACCATTTTAGAGATGCGTGGTTAGTAACCACAGTGAAGGTAATTCCATATAGGAAAGGGCGATAGTGCTTTACAGCCAACAGAACAGCAAGGCACTCCTTC
>JAKSZP010001809.1:0-69172 GCA_022478985.1 Massospora cicadina
GATCCCCACTTTGAGCCATTCTCAGCCTAGGTCCAGGGTCATGACCTCTTACATCACCATTGCCACCTGTGGTGAAATATCATGTTTCATCCACGGTTGGGCTGACTTTGGGGTGAATCCTGCTGCGTCCCAGTCTGCAGCTTCAGCGATTGTTGTGACATCATGCCATATTTTCCACTTTTCGATAGGGAAGGGTCAGCCTCTAAGGGTTTTGTGAATTGGTTTTGTCACCCCCAGATCCACCCATTTGCACACTAGGTCCATAGTGGCTCCCGCTCAGAACCAGTATTTCATTTTCATCGGTGTGAATCCATTGGCAGACCAGTTAATGGCCCCTTCCAGAAACCAATCCTGGAAGGGTCCCCACTCCACCGCTTTTTCCTTTGCCCAGTCCACTTTCATCAGGTCTGATGCAGTGGCTGGTTGGATTTGGGTGTACAACCAGTGTAGGGCCTCAGTGGCCTTAACCATAGCATGATTCACAGTAGCACCTCCTCTGGGTAGAATGTAGTATTATATCATTCCAGTGCCATGTCTACTGGAATGGTATGTTGGGCCCATTTGAGGGTTGTCAAGATGTTTGAGAATTGTTTTGCATATTTGGCTAATTCTGTTGGGTTGAGACCCGAGCTCCTGATGGCTTGAGTGAATTGCGCTGTTATACCAGCCTTGTTATACTCCATTGTGTTTAAAAGGTTGATGCTGGCATCCATCCAGACCTTCACGTCTGCTGGTTTTAAATCTTCACAAATTGCAGCTTTTATCACCTTGTTCTCCACGGGGATTTTCATCCATTCTGGGGCATCTTTGGTCTGAACCTAAGACGTCTTGAAGAGTACTGCCATGTCAATTGAGATTTTGGTATCAAGCCAGCGTTTGACCACTCCAGCAGAATACTTGTGGTCTTTCCAAGTAGCCGCGATGGCCAGTTTGATGTTTTTGGAGACCCATTGAGTCACCATTGAGTATGAGAACTGGAAGGCCTCCCATTGTTTGATTTTGTTGGTTGACATGCTGTGATGCGCTAACATGTCTGTCTGAACTGGGGTATATTTCACCGGAGCCCTGGCTACTGACTTGACCGCTGTCAGGGTTTTGGCCCATTACAGTAGCACTTTTAAATTTTTTAGCTGACTTTTCTTGAGTGTCCAATCCCTCAGATTCAGTCCCCAATATAGCTTTGCCCCCAGTTGGGGTTGGTCCCTGATGATGCTTACTATTTTGGCAATTAATTTTGTGCTATTCTAGCTCCCTCCGTCAACTTGAAATTGTTGGGTGTTGTTCCCAATGGCCCATTCAGATTTGGCCATCAATTATTGATTGAGCCATCCCCATAGTTGACTTGAATTTGTCAGGATTTGCACCCGATGGTGCATCAGGGATCATGCCTGATGATTTGCTCAGGTTGCCAGATCAATTTTGGTCAGGGACCATTCTCCCCCCTCCCCCAACTGGGCATTGTTAGAACTGGTGCAACTTCTCCTTCAAGCAAATACTCTGAGCATCTTTGGTAAGTTTCTTCATATTAGCAGAAAACATTTTTGTTGTTGCCCTGTTGGTTTAGGCAGCTGATTTTTGTTGATCAAATCTGAGTCAGTTTTAGATGCAACCAATACTTTGTCCAGCTTTTTTGGTTTTTCCAAAAAATGTTTTACCCTGCGAGGCCACAATCCCCTCTACGGATTGAGGTTTGGTGGAGAATATCTCTGACACCTCAGTTCTCAGCATCGCTCCTCACTCTCTGAGGGTATTTCCTGTTGTCTGGTTGCCAGGTGACACTGATCCTGGGGAGTCATTCCTGTTATCTGCATTTGTCACAAGGGTTTTTTGTGACCCTTCATCATGTTCACACGTTTCTTCATTTTTTCCACTGAATCATTATTTGATGTGCACAGATTGTTCAGGCCTTCCCCGTTATTAGTTGTAAGGGGGCCTAGGCCAGTGGGAAGTCCATCAGATGGTATGTCCGTCTTGGTATACTTTGTTATTAGATTATATTGGCACAAGCAAGCCGTCCATTTCTATGCGCTTTGCACTGATAAGTGAATTGACTTCCTTACGCTGAGTGGTTGGCCGTGGTGTACTGCTCTAAAGTTGCAGTACTCACTGGCAGGCGGATATTCTCTCTATACTTGGTCTAGTCACTTTTAAATTAAAAGTGATGTTTGCAAGAGAAAAAAGGGAACCACCATGCTATGCTACACTCTTCCCCAATCAGCTATTCTACTTTTATATTTTATATAGCCATTGATAAGTTTAGGTAGTAATTAAACCTATAAAATCAAGCAAAACCCAACAACTACTCAGCAAAAACCTTCTAAAACTATTTGGTCAACCATTCACCAAACACTCAGTCAAACTCATTTATATTTATCGACTAACCAAAAACCACTACCATTTTTCTAAATCCATTGAACCTATCAATCCAAAAAAACTATCAACTACTCAGTCAAAACCAATAACTATATTAAATTAACTAATCTCTACTGCTTACTAAATTATTGTGGCTATCAAATTACAAAATTTATCAATTAAACCACTTGGTAAAGCCAATGAACTAATCATAATAATGAATAATTATTAAACTGCTTAGCTAAAACCATTAAACCTATCTTTTTTTAGCACTAGTGGTGCCCAACCCAAAAGGGGGAGCCATTACGCATCTTTATTTTTAAGTGATCCAAACAAAGGGATTATGGTAAATAAAAAATTCCAATATAGCCCCTTTGTTATCAGCCTAAGAAGCCATTTCAGATGGCAAGGAAGCTTTGAGGAAACTTTTGACTTGCACCCACTTTAGCTTTTGAACCATGGTGGACAACATTGGGATGGGAGCATCAGTGACATGGGACATAAGGAGGTATAGTTGTGGGTTTTCATTGTTTATGAGGCTAGTAGTGTCCTTTGCCTCAATGTATTGAGCAAGTTGATGATCAGAAAAAGTCATTAAAGCTGGCACAAAAGTGAAAGACTTAATGCGCTGGTGGGTTTGGGGATAATTGGTGTTGGAAAGAGAAGTCTTTGCCACATCAATGCGAGTTTGGCTCACATCAAAAATGAGCTACTCAATTTCATATTTTACATCTTCATCAAAATTGGAGGAACAATTTGGGATAGGAATACCCTCAACTAGGGGTTCCATCACCCCATGGAGAGAAACCATTAACCTATCATATTACCCAAATAACCAACAACCACTAAGCAGAACTAATGATCTGATCAAATTGTTCAAATCACCATTTCGCTTAGATGAAACCATTGAAACTATCAAATTACCAAAATAATCACTCTCAGATTCACTGTTATACTGGAGTGAAGGAATTGATTTTTGGCTGCCCAGAGATGTCCTTTTTGGAGATTCTAACTTTCTTTAGGATGGCACTATGTGGTAGAATAGCTCCTGATAGCCAATGGCTAAGCACTTTTTGTTTTGTAAACCCACAATTAGCAACTATCCATGATCTCAACTGCTAATGCTATTGTAGAGAAACTTCAAAGGGTACATAGATTATATGTTAATATAGGAAAGAGTTTGGAACCAACTTTATTGGGTCAAATTCTATGATATTTATAGGTTGTGTGGGGGCCTTGTGTTTTAGAGATCACTTGGGTCCTCATCAATCAGGATCTTCCCTTCCCATCCAAAATTAGGTCAAGTAATAGTTATACTCCTCTGTTGATGTCTGGATTGTTGCACCCTTTTGTCCTAGGTCTTCCAGGTTTCAGCACTGGAATTTGAGAAGTAGTTTCACCTAAATTGTCAATCATTGGCTTAGTCCAGATTGTATCTTCTAGAAACTCCTGAGTCCCCTTAATTTGTTATTGACCATTTGTGAGTATTGACTCACTAGGTGACAGTTTAAATTTATTGTCAAGCCCAATTATAGAAGAGCGTTTGAACTGCTCATTGCTTCAATCTTGACAGGTCTAGATCATACACCATTATAATTCCAACAGTGCCTCCCTCAAGATCCTATTGTAGGAGGACATAGGACCAATGGAACCTACAATGAACCTGATTATATATGGTACCCTGGACTACATCTACAATAAAATACTCAGAACCTACCTTCTATAGGTTGTGATATGGGCCTAACTAGGAGATATCATGCCTGTTAGGTCATCCACCAGGATGATGCTGATAAAATAAAACAAAACATCTAATATTAAACTTAGAGAAAACCAGATATTAAGCGTTAAAGATGTATAGTCTCTTTTTTAGTAGTCACAATGATTCCTTTGGTAGCAGGCTATAATTCCCTTGGCTCCACCTATCAGGTTGGACAGGGGTGTACAATACTTTAGGACCAAAAAGGGTTCAAACTCCAAGGCCTTGCCCCTCACCCAAATCTCAGACCTAGGGCACACTCAGGATGAGAGATGGGTGGCCACCGCCCCTCTCTACTTGCCCCATATCTTTCTTAAATCCACCCCTCAGCCCAAACCCCTTCAAGTTTCACAATCTGAAGATTTTATTTAAAAAATTAATTGACTTTGTGCAGATTTTAGAAATTACAAGAAGCTCGCCACATTGGTTCCCATTGCCTGTCCTCAACATTAAACTCAACTGTAAGTCAATATAATTGGATACAACTTACCTAGAAAGCCAAAATTAAGCAAAAAGTCAAAACAAAAAGGCAAAAGTGATTATCAAACCCAATGCTCCATTCCAAAATAAAATGGCGAATTTAGACACCTGGAATTCATGAAAACATTCCAAGAATATTTTAGAATAATTTGCTGATAATTTCAAGGTGAAATTGGGGATAGAGAACGAAAAAAAATGAATTTGTAACAGGAAATTATTCCCCACCCTCACAGTTCAGCTTAACATACTCCCTTCCCCCAACCTATCATAAAACCCAACATCCTACCTTGGGTAGGATGTTGGGTTATTGTTTTTAATATACCTTATTTAACCTATACCTCAAAAAGGTCTGTTTTGTTGTTTATTTTAAAAAGTTTAAAAAAATAAGCGAGTTTTATGTTTTCAAAAGTGGATAACCTCCAAAGGTCACGTTTGATGGCCTCAAGGATGGAGAAACCCTTTAGTGCTAGTTCAACCCTAACTATTGGAAATACCAACCCCACTATTACAAAGAACCTTCTTCAATCTTCTACACCTACTTTTTAAGATGAAACTGAGCAGTCTGTGCCTGTTGTTGTGGCTGCCAAAGCACCCACATTTAAAGGCCAGTATCCACTTAGCACATGCTTATACTAACAAAATAACATAATACCACAACTCTGTGGTTATGTTGTGTTTTAAAGCCTTAGGGTTTGGGGACAGACTATTGACCATTTAAAGTTATTTATATCAATTCAAACTTTCTTGTCACGTGGGACATGGGAAACCATGATAAAAGCTGCATACCGACTTCTTTTCCCTCAGGTTACACCCATTTTAATGCTCACTGATCAAAGCCCACCCAGGGTGCACCACTCAAAAGGGCTCTTTTTACTTTTTTCTTACTTTGGAGGCCCTAAACCAGTTGAACATCCCAAGTTTAATCCTTGCGTACTTCCTTCCTCCAATGCTAAATCCTAGAATGTTTATACCAACATATAAAGGAGAGGGAGGAGGCAGAAGTGAGAGTACATGAGGCAGAACAAGAGGAAGTTTAACATGAAGATGAGCCATGTAAGGAGAACGGTGTCACAAAAATACTAATGCGTGAGGCAGTGATCAAGATAGATCTAAATCACCAGCTATATATCGCTATCAAAGCTCCCTGGTTGACTAGATTGAAGCTGAGCACCAAAGGATCCAGTTTATGAGGATCTGTCAGAGGTGAAGTCCTCTGCTGATCCCTCCAACCCTGAAGTAGATTCTTTATCATATGCGCGGTCAGCAGCTATGCCCACTCAGTTTTGGACTCAATCTGAGAAAAGCTAACTACCCCCTGTGGTTGACCAACCAGATACTCATGTGTGTTACCCCAGTAAATTTCAGAATATTGACCTTGCTTACTTCATGTTCCTTATGCAGATTACTATGGGGCAGCGGAAGTTGCATTAAATGCCTTGGTGGACACCAGTGCAATTAGAAAATTTTATTAATATGTGGGTAGTGTAGACTTTGATCTACCAATTAATACTGGGCCTATGTCTTGGAAGCTTCCCTCATTCATATGGTCACACTGCTGCTCTGTAAGCCTCTAAAGTTAAGAGCACATGAATTTGAGTTTGTGGCTCTCTTCTCATCTACACCAGATTTGCTGTGTTCAGTGATCCTGGGGGTTATTTGGTGGCGCCGCCTATCTGTAAGCATTGATTTAGAATGGAAATTTCAATCATTCACCGCTCATACCTACCAAGGGAAATTCCCTTACGTCCACTTTGGTCACAGGTAACGCAGTGACAGCAATAGAGTACCTGCCTTAGATGCAGTATCTTATTTTCACACTATGTGTCATGATAGTAGCAGATAAAGTTTATACCAGCCTGCCAGTCTATATGCAAAAACACTAAAAGGCGAGCCCAAATGCCAGGGGCGCTTCTGCTTACACAACATTAAAATGTGCTGGGAGAGAATTAATAAGCAAGCATCAATAGGCTGTAACTGTAAATAGTAACCCGATAATGAACCAGGATGTTGTGGCCCCAGGGCCTGTGGGTCTGGGTGTTGGAAAGAGTGGGATTGGATTAAGGGGTTTATAATTTTGTCATAAAAACTGAATTTAAAGAACAGGATATTTTTTAAAAAAAATAAAAGAAATTTAACCATCAATTTTCTCAGTGTTATGACTGTTTAAATAAATAATTGATTTGGGGAATAGTTTAGAAAAATGCAGGATCAGGGCTTTTGATGTTTTACCTAACCAAGCAAAATTTGAGTGATGGAGGAGAAACCAAACTTATATTGAATTAATTTTGAAAGTATTGGAGGCGTGCCAAGTTACTGTCAGTTTGTCCATGGATGCCCAAATTGCGTATTTACCAAAGTTCCAATAATTAGCATGACAGCATCTTGCCTAATGGGCAATGATAACCTCCAAGGGCCAACCCATGTAGTGGAAGTTTCAAAAGGTCAGAAATGAGTTCAGGGCGCCCAACCCACCCACATCTGGTCGCTTCAGCATCCATTTTGATCAAGCGAGATTCATTGGGCAGAGGTTTGATACTTTAGGAAGGATTCCAAACTGGTGACAACTTTTGATGATGGCCTGATGCCATCAGCAAGTTCTATTGAGGGTTTGACATTAGATGCTTTTTTAATGGAAGGTACACGTCCATCAGGCCTTGTTTCAAATGGTTTGGTGATCTCAGTCCTTGATGTCAAAGACCATTATCATCAACGTTATTTGAACCTTTCACCATATAAGAATGCTGATTCTCTGATAGCTTGGCACAAATTCCCTGAATTTGCAGTACAAATTCATCCAAAGTTAATACTGGGATAAGTGTAAGGGTCCTCAAAGGGTAAGCTTTTACCCACCGCTAATCACTAAATGGGAGAGGTCACCCTGGGAGATGAGAGGTGCATCTTGCCTTCTTGAACCCTTTTTAGATGGGAACAGGAATGCCACCAGTCCATGCGGAGAAGTTAACCTTTGAACTTACATTACCCTTTCCTTTTCCCAAAGGAGGAGCGCCACCACTGGGAAATTGAGCGAGGGTCACACTTTTATGGGACTTGGTCAACTTGATTGCCATCAGCATAGCAATTCTTGGTAAAGAGCGGGGAGCATTTTTGTGGGTAGCGTGGAAAGCCTCAATGAGCTTTGAGCAGTTGACACAGTCTCAAGCACTGACCCAACTGTTTTTGTAGGCCAGATAGCCTTTCCATGCAACCAAATATTGAACTGATTGGCGTGAGCGTTGAGAAGCTAAGATGCTGTCAACTGCAGCTTCCACCGCATCCTCAATCATAATGGACTATGGTTCTGATGAGGATTGCTTCTTTGAATGGGGACAACTGAGAGACATGTAAGATCAGATGTTGCTTCCAGTTGAATGGTAATTTCAAACTAAAAGCGCCATTTCCCAAGTCTTTTTCCACAAAATTGGGACCTAAGCATGTTCTAAAAAACTTTCGCAAGAGCACCTGCATGCGCAAGTGGTGTGTGTTGAGCATGACATATGAACTGACCTTTATTTTGTGCGCTGAGGGCCACTTCCAATCCACAAATTGTTTGTAATCACTTATGGCCTTGATCAAGTGCTCCCAAACCAAGAACTGTGTGGCAAAAATGTTCTAAGCGTAATTGGCTGCAGCTGTTACCTCTGGACCAAGGCATGGGACAACCAAAAATGATGGATTATATCCCAAGGTCACTTCATATGGGAGAAGTCTGTGGATGCATGTGTTACATTATTATGCATGGATTGGGTGAGGGGAAGGTTATCCGCCCAGTTATCCTGAGCAGCTGCAGCGTAGCACTTCAGGTATAGTTCCAAGATCTGATTGGGTCATTCAGTCTGACCATCTGACTTTAGATGGTATGCAGTGGAGCAACAGGGCGTGATCTTTAGGATTTCTAAAAGCTTAAATCAAAACTGCGCCATAAATTGGGTCCTGCGGTCACTGATAATTTCCTGCAGGAGTCTAAAAATCAAAACACATGGCACTCAAATAGTTGGGCAGTTTTCAGAAGTGATGGCAGAGGAGTACAGTATAAACAAAAAAAATTTAGTGAACTGGTCTACAATCACCATGACCGCTTTGAACCCCTTGGACCTTGGTAGCTCAATAATAAAGTCCACGGAAACTGACCTCCATGGCCCCTCTGCCTGCTGCAAGGGGTGAAAGAGGCCATTACTACCAGACCTGTCCAATTTGGCCTGTGTGCAAATCACACATTCGGTGATCCATGTCAGAACATTCTTTGACAAGCTCAACCACTTAGAGGTACACTTCACTAAATCAATGCATCTCTTGTTCCCCAGGTGACTGACTGCAGAGGGATTGTGATAATCTTGAATGACTTCAGCTCGGAGGAGAGGGAACCCACAACCGCGACCTAAACTGGATGAGACCCTTATTTAGAGAATATATTGAATGTTTGGAAGTTGGGAGGGACAACCATTCCAAAAGTGTCACCCCTCTGCACACGCCATCTGCACTGCTAGAACCAGCAAAACTAAAGGTACGTCAGAAATAAATCTGCTACCAAGATCTTGGGGGAATAATGGTTAGAATTTGAGTTGTGGGAATGACCATGAAAAGATCCGCCTCATCTGATTCCACTAGGCAAAGTGCGGGGTTGTGACTAAATTTGGGAAGGACATTCAAAGCTCCCTTCACAAACTCATATCTGAAATTGAAGCTGCATAAGTCACAATAGGTTTGGGCCTGCCAGTGTGCCAGCTTCTGTGGCTTGCAGAACTTTAGGAGAGCTTAATGGTCCATATGCACTGTCAACTCATGCTGAGCACCCCATAAGAGATACCGCCAGTGGGTCAAGGCCAACACCATGGCTGCCAACTCTTTGCCATAGATGGCCCAGGATTGCTCAGTGAAAGAACTTGCATGAAAAGTAAGTGACTTGGTGTTCCAACCCATTTTGTTTTTAAAGCAAAACAGCCCCTACTGTGTCAGAAGATGCATCACATGCTACAATGTAGGTTTTGGAAGGATCAACATGCTTTAGGATTGGAGGCGACAAGACACCTCCTTGATTAACTCAAATGCCTGCTGGCACTCAGGCGTTCAGCAGAAAGGTACGTTTTTGCCCATGAATAAATTCATTGTGCAGCCAACTGTAAGAGAGCAGGAGAAAATTTCTTCAGAAAGATTATGGTGTCCAAGAAACTTCTCAATTTCTTCTGTGTTGTTGGAGTTGGCCGCTCGTGGATGGTTTCAGTTTGGTGGGTGGAATGGCATACCCATACTTTAAAACAAGATTCCTAAGAAGTTAACCTCTTCCCAGTAAAATTTGCATTTTGACAGCTTAACAAACAAAATGACCTTATGAAAGGCATCCACCAACGCCTCCAGATCTTTTTAATGCTGTTTGGGGGAGGGGGAGTGTACCGGTTTATCATCATAAATGCAACCGTGCAGGAAAATCTGAGATCCCCTAGCACACTATTAGTCATTTTTCTGAAACATTGCAGGCGTTTTCTTCAGCCTGAAGGGAATTACTCAATATTGAAATTTACCTCATCTTGTCCGGATACAAGTAAGCCATTCCTGGCTTTTGGTCACCCAGATTAATTAATGCCATTTACTAGTTTGAGTAATAAAGTTTACTCATGACTTTGTAATTGCTTGGCTGATGGTCTGTTCCAATGGGAGTGGGTAGGGATCATGGCCTTTAATATTGTTGGAGTGGCCATAATTCATGCAAGAACAAAGTGAACCATCTGCCTTCTTGGCAAAGAGAATGGGGGAGGCAACTGGGGATGTTTTTCTCGAACAACTAACCCTTCTTGAGCATGTTGTCCAAAATGCATTGTGGGCTGCACCATCCTCCGCCATATTCAGGTATAGTGGGCAGTTTATATTCACCACTTCCACCATCATTCAGAATTTCAAGTCATTTTCCGTATAAGGGGGAAGGCGACAAGCCTGCTCAAAATCAAAAATACTCCAGTAGCCCATCACCGCAGCAGGAAAATCCGTTGAAAGGCCTATGGGGGAAATGAGGGCTGTAACAGACCCATAGCTACAAGATTTAATTGAGGAGTCCATTAATGGGAACTTGCATTCCACCTGATTGTTAGAGAAGGACAGCATGTTTGTCTCCAGATGGATTCTCACATGCTGCCAACGTCACTAACTCACACCCAAAATCACTGGGAACATGAGGTTGGGCATTGCAGAGAAGAAATTGCAGAAGCTAAAATGGTGGACTGAGAAAGGTACGGGGTGCCATACTCTGAAGGAGGGTTGAGCAGCTGACGATGTAATCAACACCACTGGCCTCAGGTCCAAGTCTAGATCGAGCTTCTGGGCCAACTCCAGACTCATGAAGTTACCCGCCGCTCCCATGTTGACCAAGGCCTCAAAAGGCACCAGGTGTGTCACAATGCTAATTTTCATTGGTGATAAAAAGTAGGCGTAATTTTGTTTATTAGCAGATGAGGTCATTTCTGCTGATAAAGAAAAGATTGCAACAATACCAGGGAAAATAACAAGATTTGTGTCAGGAGAAAAACTATTGGAAAAGGGGTTGGATAACTTTCTCTCCAGGATAGTACTCCAATGATTTTAAAACAGGTGTGCTTGAGCAAACTATCACGGGCAAGGGGGCAGCATTGGTCCTTAAACCAATACATATACTGAATAGATGCTGGGATCAGAAACTGAGGCCAAGTAGGCAGCTTCAAGAATGAAGACCCCATTTTGAGGGTGGACCAAGTAAAAGGCTGAGGGCACTGGTGCAGTGCAGCCATAGAGAATTTCCTCCAAAACCATCTGGGAGAAACATACAAATTAGCAATCATCTAGACAAACAACATAAGGCAGGCTACCAACTGCACGTTGATCTAGTAGAAGATCACCATTGCTGCGCCCATCTTGATGAGGAGGGCGAAAATGGTAGGAAAAAATGAGCTGTCAATTATGCCATGATAGTTACAGATAAAGTTTAGACCAACCTACCACTCTGGATGCAAAATATCCAAAAAGCGAGCCCAAATTCCAGGGGCGCTGCTGCTTGGATGACGTTAAAATGTGATGGGAGAGAATTAATCAGCGAGCACCAATAGGCTATAACTGAAAATAGAAACCCATCAATGAACCAGGCTGTTGCATCCCTCAGGGCCCGTGGGTCTGGGTGTCAGAAGAATGGGATTGGATTGAGGGTTTATAATTTTGTCATAGAAAATAAATTTGGAGCATGGGTTTTTTTTAAATTTAATAATAGAAAATTGACTGTCAATTTCCTCAGTGTGTTACAAATGATTAAATGGACAATTGATTTAGGGAATAGCTTAGAAAAGCGTGGTATTGTGGGCCTCAGATTTGACATAACCTGGCGAACTTTGAGCGAGGAGGGAGAAAAATAACTTATTTTGAACTGACTTTGAAAGTATTGTGGCAGGCCAAATTGCTGTCAGTTTGTCCATGGATGCCCAAAATGCGGATTTATCACAGTTATGATGATTAGCGCAATGGCGTCTTGCCCAACAAGCAATGGGAACCTACAAGGGCCACCCCATGTAGGGGAGGTCCCAAAAGGTTGGAAATGGGTTCAGGGCACACAACCTACCTGCATGTGGTCGCTTCAGCATCCATTTGATCAAGCGAGATTTATTGGACGGAGATTTTTGATACTTTCAGGAAGGGTACCAAACTGGTGGCAACATTTGATGATGGCCAATGCCATTAGCAAATTCTACCAAGGATTCGACATTAAGTGCTTTCTTCATCGAAGATAAATGCCCATCAGTCCTTGTTTTCAATGGTTTGGTGCTCTCAGTACTTGATGTAAAAGGCTCATTGCCATCGACTTTTTTGATTCTTTCACCTCATAAGAATGCTGACTCTCTGATAGCACTACACAAATTCCCTCAGCTTGCAGTAACAAATTATCCAAATTTAATACTGGGATAAGTGGCGGGGTCCTTTAACGGGTAAGCTGTTACCCACCACTCGTTCACCACATGGGCAAGGTCGCACTGGGAGATGAGAGGGGAAGCTGGCCTTCTTGGACTCTTTTTGGATGGGAATATGGTTTCCACCCAGTCCAAGTGAAGTAGGATGCTCCTCCAAACTTGCACTATGCCGCAAATCTTGACACATTATTAAAGCTGTGTTTAACATTGACAAGCCAACCACCTTCTTAAACATTTAGAGTTGATATGAACTTTCAGTTGACAGTAGATCTCAATAAAAATAACTGCCCATTGTCATCCATACACAGCACATAGAATCAAGCTCTCAAATTTTAGATCGGACATATGGTTGCTAAAGGGTGGATGATTAAGAAAACCTTTACTGTGTCCTCTCCAGTAGTTTTTGCACAGAATCCTGATGGCACTCTAAGTCCCTGTGTAGATTATGGCCACCTGAATAATTTCACAGTTCCTGATCCATATCCCCTTCCCTTAAAGCTGCCATTTCCTAAGCGTTTTTCAAGTTTAAAGTCTTCTCTAAACATGAACTGGTATTGCATTCCATCAAGTGTTGGTAAAGTCTGGCCAGAAATATCTGAATGTTATTTGGATATGTTATAGAATTTATCAAAGTATATACCCTTTTGGCTTAAAAATGCGCCAGCAGTATTCCAGAGCCGCATTGATGATGCTTTTGGGGATCTCAGTATCCCTGTGCAATAGAATATGTTGATAGTATTTTGATTCACTCTCCTGACACTGAACAGCATAATAAGGATTTGGTGGCCTTGGTGACAGCCCTATATCAGCCTGGAATAATGGTAAATCCGTCCAAGTGTGAGATTTACAAGGAATAAGTTGTAACTCCTGTGAAAACTGGTTTAAGGATGGCCATGATATTGCACCATAAAAACTAGATGCTATTCGCTCTTACCCTACCCCTGTGACACAAGAGCAGCTGCGTAGCTTTTTGGGATATGTCACCTTTCTAAAGAAGCTTTTATCAGCCATTTACGAGCTTGCATCCCCCTTAAACCCCCTTACTAGTAAGAAAACCCATTTTGTTTGGACCTCAGAGTAATAAAAGGCTTTTGATGCGATAAAGGATACTCTAATCTTTACTCCAATTTTGCGTTATGCTTATGATAAAAAGTCTCTAATTGTGGCATGTGACGCCTCAGGTACTGCATTGGACGCCGTCTTGTTACAAGAAAATGAGTAGAAAGAACATCATATGATTTACTTATTAAGGAAGTTCAGTGTGACTGAGTGTCCTTGGGATAGATATAAAAAGTTGGCTGCTGTTGCTTAGTCTTTGATTCATTGGCGGTATCTCTTACAAGGGGCCAAGAATACAGTAGTGGTGCGCACTGACCAAAGATCTCTTATCTACTATTACAAGCGACAGAAGCCGGACCATAGAAAAACTTGAACTCATTGAGACCCTTGATTTCGATTCCAAGTATGAGTTTGTCAAGGGTCCACACATATTTTTCCAGATATCCTTAGTTGCAACTCTTCAACTGGGAAATTTTTCTATTAGAGACTCAGAGATAGTTACATTAATCCCACCTGAGCAAATCATGGAATCTTCTCCATCAGCCATAGATGCAGTAGCTCCCTCCACTCCGCTCAAAAAACCCAAATCTAAATCCAAATACAAATCCAAGCCTAAGTTGTTAAACCCAAAAGCACCTCCCCACTACGGATCCTATAACCAAAATAGAACCAGCCACTCCTCTCCAAAATCACTTCACAGAAGAAGATTCTCTCTTGGATAGGGTGTTGACTTTGCAAGCATCTGATGCCAAAGGTATTGACCTTATGTCTAATTTTGTTGATAGTAAAGCCTCATTTGGATGGTATTCTCAAAAGGATAGGGTAATTTATTTCCATAACAAAGTATGGGTTCCTTCTGCCTTGAGTTCCCGAGTCATAAGGGAAAATTATGATCACCCATTATGGGGCATCCTGGCATGAAAAAATGCTTCACCTGATAAAGCGTGGGTATGTTTGGAATGGCTTTACAAAGGATGTACCCGCATGGATTAAAGACTGTTTAACGTGTTCCCGCTCCAAATCTGACCATACATGGCGAAATGGGCTCCTCCACCTCCTCCAACAGGTGGAAGGGCCATGGAACTCAACTTTGGTGGACTTCATTGTGGGCTTGCCAGTGTCCCAGGGGTATGATGCAGTCATGGTGATGGTGGATCGCTTCACAAAATATTCTATCTTCACCCCTGATTGACATACATCTCAGAACAAGAGATGGGTCGTCTGTTTGTATCTCATGTTTTTTTACCTCAAGAGGTAATCAGTGATAAGGGGCCTCAGTTTACCTCAAGTTTTTGGGAGTCCCTGTATGACATATTGAAGATCAAGCCCTGAAGATCATCAGCGTACCACTCACAATCAGATATCCAAACTAAATGAACCAATCAGTCTTTGGAGTACTATCTTTGGTGCTATGCTACTAGCTCCCAGAATACATGGGCAAAAGATCTCCCTTTAGCCAAGTTTTTGTACAACAATTTCTTACATGCGTTCACAGGGGTATCATCTATGTATGCAAACTTAGTGTGCAATCTCACCTTCACCCTTGGGCCAAAAATTGTAGTAATATCCCAGCTGAGAATAACTTTGTTAAGCACATCCAGAAGGTTCACCTTCAGGTCCAACAACAGTTGATAAAATCCGCTAATGATTCCAAAAGGTTTTCTGACAAAAAGCGTCGTGTAGCCCTGGATTTTCATGTAGGTGATTTGATCATGGTCGACACCAAGAATTTTCATCCTAAAAGTGCCTCTTTGTATGTTGGCTTGTAAGCGGGGTGGGAATTTTCTACTTCACAGGTGCTAAACAATAAATCCTTCCATGTGGAATTGCTCTCCCACTGGAAAACCCAAAACTATTTTCATGCCTCCTCGTTATCACCATTTAAAGGATAAAGCTTGCAAAGGTAGAGCCTATTATGGTATAAGGGGCTCCAAAGTTTGAAGTGGAGACAATCCTGAACTCTAGGAGAGTCAAACGAAGTTTTCAGTACTTGGTATCGTGGAAAGGGATCTTATCCTATGAATATAGTTGAGTCCCACCCAAGGGTTGTAAAAACTGTCAAGAGTTGATTGCTGAGTTTCACAAGGCCAACCCCAAGGCACCCTCACCTTACCTTCCCCAGAAGGATGACCTGGCGGCCATCAAACGTCCCACCCCACACAAGAACTACGCTTTGTGCAAGGACTGAAGGGGAGTAGACCATGTCCTTATAGGCAAGAGTAATTTAAGGTCCTTAGCTCCAGCTATTAAGCTGGATAGGGTCATGCACCTCTTTAGGTCTAAAAAAGAGGCCAAACCCCAAGGCTCAGCCTTCACCCAGATTTTTGACCTAGGGCATACAATGGAAAAAGAATGGGTGGCGGTTGCCCCTCCTGTTTTCCAAATACCTTTACCCCATCCACCCCTCATCTGAACTCCATTATGAAAATCTAAAGATTCATATTTAAGAGAATCAAACAACTTTGTGTGAAATTTATTAATTACAAGCAGCTCTCCGCTATGGCTATCAGCTCCTGTCACCACCAAGGGACTCAACCAGAAGTCAAAGTGAGTAAAACTTACCTAGCAAGCCAAAATCAGGTAAAAATAATAAAAGAAAAGGCCAAAAATGAGGATGAATCTGACACTCCATTATAAACTCAGAAAATCTCTTTAGATATTTAAAATTTGAGAAAAATGCCTGAAGATGGCTTGTAACCATCAGCCAATAATAGAGAGGATAAAGTGGTTATCAAAACTGTTATTTGATACTTTAAAATGGGCACCATTTCCCATTATTGTGGTACTGCTTAGCAGCATCCACTTCCCTCACTAAGCTTAAATAGCAGCACCCTATCTATGGTAGGGTGTTGGGTTATTGTTTTATCTTTTTTCCAACAAAAACCATATCCCCAAAAAGTTATTAATTCCCTATTTACTTTGTCAATTTTTATAATGAAATCCGCGGGTTTTGTGTTTCAAAAGTTGATAGACAAATCTAGTACTAAAAAAAGGTGATAGACAAAGATCACGTTTGATTGCTTTTGGATAAAGGAACCATAAGATGCTAGTTAAACCCCAACTGTTGAAACCCTCAACCTCACAATGACAAGTACCCTCCCTCAACTTCCCCACCCAGCTCTGATAAGGCGCAGTTCAAGAGTTTAATCCTGTTGTTGTGGCTGCTAAAGCAACCACAGTTACAGGCCAGTACTCTATTGGCACGTAATTAGCCTAATACTCTTGAAACCTTTTTAAGATTTTGGGTAAAAGTAGACCATAGATATAGTTAATCTTACTAGATAAAAATATGGATGATTATCACTTTAGAAGGGTGTAACAAGTAATACTTTACTAAAATAATGCCTTCTAGTATTTAAGGTACTTAGAGGCTAGAAAATGAGAGGAGCAAGAGAATTTATATCAGTAAAATGTAGCTCAATATGTCTGAATGATGATTTAACCTAACAGAACTCCCAAAAATCTTTCACCCCAATAGGGCTTCATTTTTGGTGTTTGATTGACAGCAGGGATGTGAATCCATGTGGTAACAACTTATTACACTTCATCTAACCATATAACTTGAAAATAATTTTGCCTTGACCAATTACCAGACCTTCTAGGCCTTGATTGGCAGGTAAAAGATCTTCTCCCTCCAGACCCCCTTCAATTTTATAAAGGGTGATTTTCTCATAAGCTGTAGCACTGAATTTAAGTTAATTCATGGGCGATCTTCCAAGTCTGTTTGCTTATTCCGCAAGAGGTTTGGTGTAAAATCATTACTCCAGTCCAAGATATTTCATCAAGAGCTAGGCAGGGAATTGCTAGTATTCCTGAGAAATATTAAACTGAAACATCCTTATCAACTAGTCATATATCCAATTTTTTGACACTACCCCCTTCAAGATTGTTGGGGGAAAATAGGGGCGTATAAAATGTCCATGTACTCAAATTATAGTAACTCCAGAAGCAAGAGACTTGATAGAAAATTTATCGCCACTCTTATAGGTGACAACAAAAAGTCCTTCCCAGATGGACCCAAGTTTCCCACTTCTAGGAGTAATGCAAATGTGGTACTATAAAACCAAGTCTTATATTTGAAATGAGAGTAAAGGTGTCCTGAACTCATCAGATGCTTGAACCTCTTTAGTGACGGTTTTAGTTTAATTGATTGTGGCATCAGATTGTAGCTGAATAATGTGTTGAGCCCGCCTCATGGCTTTTTCAGGATCTTCAGTCCTAACAGAAAAAACATCTTTAGGTAGGAGGGCGGGTACCTCAGGTTCTCAACCATATAGAACGCAGAAAGGAGACATTTTAAAGGATACAGTGATAACTGATACATTAGGCGTTAAGGGCACTAGGCAAGATCTGATCCCAGTTTAGTGGGTCAGATGTGGTCATCTTTTTGTAATATAGACACCAGTGCTCAAGGGTGGTTAGCCAAGCGGTAAAACTGCTTCCACCCCTAGTGCAGATTTTGAGTTTGAAACCTGTACTGGCTAGAAAACATTCATGGTGTGGTATATTTATCCCAAGGTCAACCCACCTCAAATAATTTTTTTAAATACAAGTGTTCCATTTGCTCTTTCTAAGGTACTGTTCTTAGGAAGAATTATAAGGGGACAAAAAGAGTCATTGTTGCTTTCATGGAGGTAGCCAGGATCTTGACCACTCTAGAGGTGAAGTTTTTCCATTGTCACAGATTAGGACCTGGGGCAACCAGGGCGATTGAAAACATACTGATGAAGGAAAGTTGCATAGCTTTTGCGGTTTGGGCTGGGAGAGCCACAGCTTTGGCCCATTTTGTAAAGTAAATAATTACTACTAATATTTATTAATTCTCACTGGCATTCTGGGGTAGAGGAAATACCACATTAGGCTTATCATGTGGAATAGTCCTTGAGGGGTAGTAGGTGATATTGATATTTGGTCTTAAAACTGGATTGCTTTTTTCAGGATAAGCAGGCATCCAGAATTCTAATAATGGATTCCATAATTCCCTCCAAATAATACCATTCTCTAATACATTCATAAGTTTTCTGCACTCCACCGTGCCCAAGGGTAGAGTGTGCCTCCATGATAGTAGATACTCTTTCTGAAGGCCAAAGATAGGGCAACCAAATTTCACTACCTTTTTGTATAGCTTCCTGATCTCCACTTTAGTTTTGTGGGAGGGTCAAATTAGCATTTTCTTGACAGGTTCATCCTCATTTTTCTAAGAATTGGGGGTCATTAGGACATTATGCAATTTCTTAGCTTCACTATTATCTAAATGAAGGACAGGCAACTGAGTCAACCCATTGACATTCATATGGCGAGTTTCAGCTCATAGTTTGATCTTCATATCATAGGGTTGGAGCTTTAAGGCCCACTAAGCCAGTTGTTCAGTAGAATTATTCATAATTGTAACCATTTTATGGAGGCGCTGTCAGTAACCACAGTGAAGGTAGTTCCATAAAAAGGAGTGGATATGTTTTACAGAAGTAAGATAGCAAGGCACTCCTTTTCTGTGACGCTTTAGTTGCGTTCAACTTTTGATAGCATCTTGCTGAATTATGAAATTAGGTAATCCACGCCGTTTATATATAAATGAACTGAGATGTCTCCAACGGCGTAATCAGAGGCATTAGTAAACAAAATGAATGGTTTTCATAGTCTGTGTGATGTAAGATAGGACGTTCTTGTAAAAATTCTTTAGCATCTCAAACACGGCCCTTTGGTCATCATCCCAATGAAAGGAATGTTCTTTGCCAATAGTTGAATTAGAGGCACATTAGCTGAGCAAACTTGGGGATGAATTGATGGTAGTACCCCATCATACCCAGAGACATCTGGATATCCATAGGATTTATGGCAGATGTATCTTCAATATTGCTTCAACCTTATCTCTAAGGGTTAAATTCCTTACTGTGAGATAGCATGTCCAAGGAAATCTAGTTTCTTTTAAAAAAGTACATTTTTATGGTTTTGAGTTAATGTTAGACTCACATAGCCATTGAAAAACTTCTTTAAAGTGAGTAAGATGTTTATTGAAAGTTTTAATGAAACCATTATATCATCAAGATAGACTATTACATAACTTAGCTTAAGATCTATAAGATATGAACTATCACTTGTTAGAATGATGTGGGCACATTGCACAACACTTGAGGCAGTCAAGTGGAATGATTTAAGCCTTCACTGCAAATGAGAGGACATTTTCTATTGTCTTGTGAGGAAAGGTTCATTTGCCGTATCCACTGGACAAGTCCATAGCAGAGAGGAATTTTGAGCCGGAGAGCTTTGTGAGAGCATCATTTATGTGGGGGCTAAGATAACAATCTTTTTTGTGAGGTTATTCAATTTTTTGTAGTCCATAACTACCTGATGGCCTCCATTTTCTTTTCTATTAGCATTCATTACCCATGCTTTGCTACGGTGTCTATAGATTTCAGATATTCAAATTTATTTTTCAAGATTTTATATTATAGTTAAACAATAACCACTTAGCCAAATCTAATTGCTCAAATGAATTGATTAAAACCATCAACCACTCAGCTAAACCTAACTGAAATTATCAAAGCAACTAATAAATAATCACCCCTCAAAAATAAACTGTGTCCTATCAATTTGACCAAAAACCATCAACCACTCGGCCAAACAAATTAAACCTATCATATCAATCAAATAACATCGAACTGATACCCAAAACATATCTATATATTTAAAAATCATCGTGTATGTGACATATCTTTCAAACTACTAAATCAACTTTTACTTAACTTGCCAAAAGTATTTTATCAATTAGGGGAACCAAATTAGGCAGGTTATTAAAATTATATAAACCCAAGATCCAGATACCCGTGCTTTGCTATGATATTTAAAGTTTATCAGATGATAAGCTCACATTGATAGCCTATAGGCTGTGCCAGCACTACTTTCAAGCTGCTTGGACTAACAGCTTTGCTGTTGCCCTCATGACTGGTGAGCTAATACTAACTTTACTTAATTTATTTAAACCTCTAACACTAATTTTTGTTTAGTTTTGGGTGAGCAATTTGATAAAATATGAGATATTATTTGCCAATTCTCACCCACTCGCCCAAGTAGATTAAACCCATCAGACTTGATACTTTCAGATTTAATAAAATCGCCAATTCTCACCCACTCACCCAAATAGATTGAACCTATCAGACTTGAAGGTTTCATATGTCAGTCAATACACCAGTACGTCAGTATGTCAGCGAATGTGTTTTATTAAGTAGATAGATAAGAAAGAAAGGAGATGCCCAAGGGCTTTGGGAAGGTACTAGTAACCCAGCGTCTAGTAACTGCTTGATCTCTGTCCTCATCTGTTGCTCTTTGACCTTTGATTTATGATAAGTTTAGGTCAGATAGGACTGGCATCACCAACATCAATTGTGTGGCTCCATTCCTTCATGTTCCATAATCCGTATCAATTTAGAGAATATATTTTTAAAGCATCTAATAAATAGTGAACTTCTTCAAGCTCATCCAGAGTTAGTTCATATGAAATACAAACATTAGGAAAAGTACATAACAATTTGCCAGCATGTAAGCTTATATCTAACATAGAAAGAATATAATGAATTTTTTCAATATCCTCAATTGAGATCAATAGGCTTTTTCCTATCTTCTGATGCTTTTTACAATAATATACTTATTAGTGAGGTTTCCTAATAGAATATTAATAGGTCGCTGTCAGGCAGGATCTAGTATAGTAGGCAATACTCAAGGTTCTAAGGGACTTATTCCATTGATGCTTGTTATGTGTAACAGGCAATTTTGGGGGAGCTGTAAAGTATACTTTATGTTAAACAACCGTTGTTCACAGGACTTAATTAAAATCTCTTCTGAATCATAGAAATGAAAATCTTCTAAAGTGTCTACTGAATCAGGCAACGTATTTGTATTCCACCCAGACGTAGATAGTGCAATGATATTGCAGAGGAAGGGTACTTAACCAGGAAAAAATATTCTTTTTTACTGAGATCTTTATTGTTTAAAACCAGAGGAACCTCATAATTGAGCTGGGAGATATAACCCTGTACATTTTACCAATTCCGTCATATTCAAGCATAAATTGAGTGACAATAAGCATATCATAATTAGTGTTATATAAGGCCACAGCAGGTGCTGACAGGATAAGCTTCCCAATTATGATAGGTAAGGAAGAGAATGCCCCAATAGTGCGATTACTATTGGAACCCACAGTTCTATACTCTTTGGAGTATCCCAGGTCAGGTCAACCTTTTTATTTAACTAAGGTAAGCCAACCTGGGAAGGACATTACCAACTAAAAACTAAACTAAAAATAACATAACTAATTGTTTCAAATAAAACGCCCAAATGAGCAATTAAATGAAATGCACCAAACAAAAACAACCAATCAGGTAGGCAGCGGAGACCGCTTATCCCTCCATGGCAAAAGGGGAGGGGGGATTGGGGGGCTCATCTTTGGCATCAGCTATCTCTTTCCAGATTATGGTTTGTGCCAAGGCAGATAGCAAGGGCGTCAGGGCATCGGTGGTATGTGGTTCAATATCTCTGATGATTGGTACTTATGAGTAATTACCAACCATAAAAATGTCATTAATATATTCAGCTAAAGCTTTTTCAGCTTTAATGTGGGTGTCTAGGAGTTTAATGAACGCGGCAATATTTATTTGGGTAATTTTAGCTTTCAGATTCCGTGCTACAATTACCACATTCTGGATAACGTTGGTAACATTTTTGTGTAGTTGTTTTAAATTAATCTTACTTTTTATTATAAGATTTTTGGGGATAACAGGGGGTGGAATTCCTCCTGCAAGTGCCGCCACTGATTTGGTGGCAGCTTTGCGGAGGGGATGGCAATCTGGTGCGGCAGATGCTTCCAATGCAAGTTGGTGGTTGCTGTGGAATGGTTCAGCGTTTGGCTTTGGGACATATAAACAAGGGGGAATTCTGCATCCCATTTTGCATTACAGAACTGGTCGACTTGCAGCATTGGTTTTTCAATGATATCACCTGATTTGTAAATTTCATCTAAAAACTCCCATGAGTTCTGGCATAATAGAATTGAGGAATCAGCGTATGGTTGAAAATTGGTTGATTCATTGAAGTTTGCATGGGATCAAACTGGGGTCCAATCCTGCGCTTGATTGGAAGAATTATGTGTGGCAATGGGGAAAGGTGGAGGCTGATTGGTGGCTGCAGGTGCAGCTTCAGCAACAGACTTTGGGGGAAGGGGAGGTAGGATAGTACCCCATGCTGGAATTGGCATGGGGTGGGCGGCAGATTGGTGGCCATCAGATGAACCATCAGCATTTGCAGATGCTGCTAGATATGGGCACTCGCGTTTTGAGTGGTCTAACTTGAAGCAGGATGGACAAATCGTCTGCCTGCCCTTGATGCGGGCCCAGAACAGATGGTTGGGGAAGAGGGGATAGTGGTGTGAGGGGGAATTGATGGGGCAATTTTGTTCATTTCAGGGCTGATTGTGGCATATGCCCAAGGCCCAGCGAGGCTTGTGGCCCCATTTGGGACCACAAATTGCAGGATGGGGTTAGAGCCATAAGATGCCAAACCTTCCATCAGCTCCTGGTGGAGCACCTCAGGGGGAAGATAGGTAGACAAACCAGCAAACTGAACCATTAAAGTGGTGTCTGCTGGGAGCCAGGTCCGAGTTGTTGGGAGAGGAGTATCGTGGAAGACCAGGGGCACTGTTGCCACAGTGGCGGCATCAGATTCACAGTGAAGCTAAGATTAAAATACCTCTTAATAGAGCGAAAGTTGATAAAACAGGCAGGATGCATCACCGCCTGAGCCATTTTATAATGGCTTGGTCATTGTATGGGAAGAGTTTCCCATATTTGACCCTAAGGCTGAATTGCATGTTGTTCTGGGGGAGCACCAGGGGGCAGTGGGGCACATCTTGGGTTTGAGCGAGATGGGCGTCAAGATCCTTGGGAGGAACAAATCATCCCAGGGATTTTGTGTGACTGGGTGAGCTTTTCCAAGCGCGTTTTCCTATCAGACAGAAAATGGAAGGGGGTTTCACCACTGCCCCACACTGGGGCAGCTGGTGGGGAATCTGATGACATTGGAGCGAAACTATGGCGAGTGACTAATTTCTCTTTTATAAACTGTATAGATTGCTCAAAAAGTTACGCCAAGCAGAAAGAGAGTTCCAGGTCAGGTCAACTTAATCTTCTTGATATATTTTAAGGGGATCACATTAATAGGGGAACCAAAGTCAAGAATGGCCATAATCTGTAGCTTGTTGATGACAACAATACCTTGGTTAAAATTTCACTAAAGTTAAGGAGAGAGCTAGAACCTCTTTAAGACAGAAAGTGGAAGCAAGTTTTGAGCTGTCTCAAGTTATCTATCCTTAATAAATTGCAAGGTATGAACATGTTGAATAGGTGGATCAACAGGGCAACAACTGTTCATAATCACTAGCATAAAAATAACCTCAGGGAACCCCAGAACTTGGTTAAGTTAGATTTCATTTAGTATCATAGTCTTATTTACTCTTTCAGGGTTCAACTGGTCTGGTATTTTTACTTCAACTAGTGCTCCTAGGACATAATATCTAACTATTCATAACACCCTTCAGATTTGTCCTCAGAGGGGTTGTTGATATTTTTGCTCACCTTTCCAGCCATCTAGATTACCATATATCAATAGGGTATAATTCCCTATAGCGAGTGAATTGGATATCAGTTGACCCCGATTTTGTGTAATATTGTTCAAGAGATTTTAGGTAATTTTCCAGGTTCAGATCCATCAGGGATTGATTCAGGTGAATGTTTAAGATCTCTTCAAGCAGAGTTGCCAATGAAATGTGGCATCTGATAGTTGATCAATGATTAACTATCAGGTGTACTAATTGGGATAGCCAGGTTTCATCACTGAATTATTGGGAATTTAATGAGCAAGTTGTGAGGTGTGTGATGCTGCCTGCAAACAGTGAATTAATCAATTGGTTTGTGACCTGCCATAATGGGTAACAGGTCCCATTACATAAAAGGCGCTTACCAAATTTGGTTTGTTTTCTGGGATCAAGTGGAAACGTAGGGACACATTTTCTGAATCTTTCCATTTTAGGTCTTGAGGATGTCTGACAAAGGAATCCTAACCAGATAAAGAAGATCATCACTTGTGAGATGATGAAGGAAATTTAACAGCAATGGCTGCCTTTTCATGGCTGAGGCGCCAATTGAGGGTTGGGCGCCAAATTCCCTCTATAACTTCCTTAGATAATTCACAATAAAGAAAGAAAGAAATGGCAGAATTCATTTTTTTATTTCTAATCATCTTCAGGAAATTATTGCTTGTGTGCTACAATTGGGGATTCTTTAGTAGGATAAAGAGTAATGATTGATGATCCTTATAAGAGAAAATGAACTTAGAATTGAATTGCTGTAGACTCTGCAAGACCAGAGAAAAGATCATTAACTTCTGGATCTGAGCGTGGATCAAGTTAATTGGATAAGGGTATAAATCCTTATTGGAAATATCAAGAGTATTTCGTGGAGAAATACAGGTCAAGCGTTGGACCAGAACTGGTTATCTATTCAACTACAGATAATAGTCTTCATATTATTATCAATCAACTATCATCTACTATCAGACAATGAAAATCGTGCACATATTAAACCTTTGCAGTTAATCATTTAGGGGCGATCAGTCATTAACAATCAGTGAAAGCCCCTAAATTTTAGCAATTGGTGCTCACTACAGGGGGTAGTTGAGTAAGGTATGCCAATAAAGATGTCATATAAGGAAGGGGTAAAAAGAAGTTTAAATTCTGGCAATGAGCTACTCAGAAAAATAACAGTCATTGAAAGAGGAAAATGGAGATTTTGTCCGAGAACTTTTATTCTTGAAGATGGAGTTTGAAGTGGATTGCATTCAACTGCATTCACTCAGCTCAGACATGGAGTGACTAGTGAAGCAAATCGAAAAACTAAAGAATTGGAATTACAAATGTGACCCCTATATGGTGAATGATGCTGAAGAAGTTACTCAAGTTTTGGGAAAGGGACTTACAGCCTAGATACAGAACTTTCTATTGCTGCAAGAGAACCTGTTCCACTATACATCTACTTAAGATTAAGATTTCCAGCAGGGACAACTTTGGTTGAAATTGGGTCCACTTGCAATAGTCCCAAAGAGTGAGGTGTTTAGATGAGACACTAGATGAAACATTGGATGGAATTGAAACGGAAAGCAATCAATTCAGAGTATTAGATTACAATACCAATGATAATTATGAGGTCAAAAAAGGAAGCGATTGGGCCAAGATAGTGGAGGGATTTATTTGACTCAATGTTATTAAATCAATGAGTCAGAAAACGCTGGAGACGAGGATCATCAATCCAAGATGAAATTGGAAGAATTTAGCGCTACTATATCAATCCGCATGATTAGGGGATAGTTTTCATACCATCAGTGGATTTACTGTAAACATTTTGGATGGCAATGAATTCCAAAAATCGTTTTTTTGGATAAAAACGATAAGAGCAATTGATTGAAACTGCCAATTAATGAGTAATTCACAATTTTGTGATGTATGAAGACTCAAGTATCAGTTGCTGAAATATGAAATGAAAGTAGGACCTGTCATAAGAATGACAAGTCAGGACTGAGGTCCAGTGAATGGAAACATTGATGAGTATTACCAAAATCAGCAAGTGTTACCTAAATGTGAAAAAACTGCACTGCTAGTTGTATAGTGAAGAAGGTCATTACAAAAAAATGAAAGTATTGGATCTAAAAGAAAATAATTGCAATGTTCCCAAAGGACCTCTGAATCATTAAAATGGTTAGTTCCTGATATTTTGTTAAGTCTTAAAAGAGGACCACTGAATCAAATTAGATGGTTAATTCTTATAAGAATAAGATTTTGAACCATTAAAACTGATAGTTCAAAGTATACCTTGGAACTTATTTGAAAGAAAGGGGAAAAGAAGGATCTCTGAATTTAATTGTAGGTTAAGTCCCATTGCAAAAGAAAAATACAATATATATATATATAAATATATATTAAATATTAAATTTATTGGTCCATAATTTTGGGACCTTCGATGAGATGAGATTGCTGGCATGGATTGCTGAGAGTATTAACCTATTGGTCAATCAAGAGCAACTCGCTGATCTGATGGACAGACAGTAGGAGGAGGTGCTCAAATTATTTAACAAGTATCAGGAAGTATTCATCCAGAATGACCACGATTTGGGATGTTCAAGGAATGTCATCCACAAAGTTGACACCAAGGAAAATTTGCCAATAAGGATGAGACCATTTTAGCAGTCAAAGGTGGCTGAAGCTGTAGTGGAAGAGGAGATTAACAAACTAGTGAAACATGGGCTTCTAGTTCTGTCGTTTAGTCCCTGTTCAAGCCCTATCCTGATTATGAAGAAGAATGACAGCTCTAATCAGGTGGCGATTGATTATTGTAAGCTGTTTAAGATAACAAAGAAGGATTTTTATATACTACCATGAAGTAATGATGCATTAAGTTTATTAAGAGAAGCAAAGTATTTTTCTGCAATGGATCTGATATCTAGATATTAGCAAATCAACTTGCCAAAAGAAAGACCAGGAGAAATGCGCAATAATCACCGCGCAGGGGCTTTATCAACTGATGAGGATGCCCCAAGGTCTATGTAATGCACCTGCGACGTTCCAGAGAGCCAGGGTCAACTTAAATGACCTGAAGTTGTCATGCGTCCTGGTGTGTCATGGTTGGATGACTTTATAGTAGGAACTGATGCTAAAGACAAGGCTGGGCGACAGGAGGCCCAGAAGGTGAAACTTCAGGCTCTTCCTGACCTGAAACACACCTTAGATCAACGATGGGTGCAAGCCAAGCATGCCCAGGTTGATACTAATGGGGTGCAAACTGCCCAGCCTCTTATCTCGGCCCAGGCACTGAAACAAACGATTTATGTTATAAACAAAGATGGTTTGGTTCAGTTGATTGGAGAGTAAGGGTTTGAGTCCCACTCAAGTTATGAGATTTTAAGCTCAGATAAAATATGGCTTCAATCAATTACTTGAGTGAAGGCACTTTCAGTGTATTTTACTAAAATGGACGGAAGTGTCTGTTTATTGGAGCGTCAAGGCTTAGGCGCACTTCTGCAGAACCTGAATTTCCCCAGCCCACTTTAAATATGTTTTTGCGACCCAACATTCCTTGTTGGTTGACTTTCTTAAAATAAATTGTACCCGTTATTTTTACGTTTTTCCAATGGTTCCTTGAATGAATTTGTTGGTGGACCTCTTCAGAGAGGTCTCCAACTATGTGGGCCACTACCTATTATCATCATTTACCCAAATCCCTGGTGCTTTCTTGGGCCGTTTAGGTCCCCTCCAGACTGAGACACCCAAGTCTACTAGTGCCAAGTTAACCTTGATAATGGTCTCCCCTTTTGTGTCTACTCAAGTTGGAAGGTTTCTTACTTACCTGGTCTCATATGTGGTGCTTTACACCCTCGCCCAGGTTACCTTTTGCTCAAGCACCATTCTAGGTGCCTCATTTCCTATTCTCTTAATGGCTAGTTCCCTAGCAATGTGGGTTCGCATCCCACATCACCTTGCTGGGAACAAGAGAGTTATAGACACTCTCTTGACATGGTGTACTTGAACGATATAAATGTGTTTACTAGTACATTTACTGACCATTTACACCACTTGGAGGAAGTTTTCAAGAGACTGTCCGCAGCCAACCTGAAGGTCATGCCGTGGAAGTGCCACTTCTTCAAGAAAGTGTTGGAATATCTGGAATTTGTTTTAAGCTCTAGTGGACTGCAGCCGCAAGCCCAGAGAGTTGAGGCCATAGAGCAAATGGCTGTTCTGAAAAGAGTCCAATGAATCCAAGTGTTCCTTGGAATGGTCAGATACTATCAAGTATTCATATGAGATTTTGTGTGAATTGCTGAGGTCTTCTTTCATTTGCTAAAGGATCTGAAAAAAGGATTCATTTGAAATGAAGAGGCCCAGAGTTTTTTGAATTACTCCAGTATTTAATAGATTCTCTATTATTGAATTATCTGAACTTTAACTGGAAATTTATATACACAAAGATGCTTTATTAATGGCGATTGGCGCCATACTAAGTCAAGTAGATGAGCTTGGAGAGAAACATATGGTAGCGTATGTGAGCTGGACACTATCAGCAGCCAAAAAGAATTACACTATTACTGAGCATGAATGTCTTATGGTAACTTACGCATGAAACAATTTTGGGTGTATATTCATGGAATCCACTTCAAAGTGTATACAAACCACTCCTCGTTGTTTTGGTTTCATATATTACAAGAACTGGAAGGATGACTGGCCCAATGAGCATTGAAGCTACAGGCTTACAACTATAAGATAGTTCTCTGAGTGGGAGCTTCTCATTAAAATGCAAATGGTTTATCAAGGTTACTAATGGTCCAAGTAGTATACCAGCAATTGGATGAGCTATTTCAGAGAATGGTCAAAGGAGAAATTGGAAACAAGCCATGAGAAATATAAGGTGCACTTTGGAAAGCGATGGAAACATTGAGATCATGTATGGACAAGTTTTTAAGATGATCAATGGAAAACAATTACTATTCCCAAGACCTTCAGAATAAGTGGCAATTGTTCAAGCTGCACATAAGGTTGTCAGACAAGGTGGCCTGAGGAAGATGATCAATCACAATCACCAGTACTATTACTGGGAGCCTATCAACTATGATGTAGCGAATTATCTGGCTTGTTGTGGAGTGCCAGTTGCACAAGCCTCACAAGAAAATGACTGGATATTGACTGGCCTACCCTGGATTTTCCTGGCATAAGTTGTCCATCAACGTGATGGGACCATTAACAATGAGTACAGGAGGAGTCAAATACATTATAGTTGCAATTTACCATCTGACTAGATGGTTCAAGACAAAGGCCCTGGCGAAAGTGGACACTACAAGCACTTTAAGGTTTATCCTGGATCAAGTAGTATACCACCATGGATTCCCACAAGTCTTGTTGGGTGATGATGGAACAAATTTCACGTCCCACATGATCTCAAGATTGAATGAGACAATGGGGATCTGAGGAGTCATGTCAGTGCCTTACCAGCTAGAGATGAACAGACTGGTATAATTGTTCAATAAAATGCTGGCTGAAATGCTGAGGAAGCTGGTTTCAGTGAGAACTTTTAATGAGTAATTATCCTTAGTTTAGTGAAGTTTTCATATAGTATAAGTCATCATACGGCAACAGGAAAAACGCCATTTAAATTACTATATGGAAGGAAGGCCACGTTACCGCGATTTTATATTTGGTATTTAAACTAACATTGGGGATGAGCGCTGAGCAGTACTTGATCTGATTTTCATATATCCTGATCAAGTTGCAATCACAAGCATTCAATATGACCTTGAAGAAAAGGATCAAGAAAAAAATGATGGACAATAAGAACTGACCAGAATTATAAGAATATCAAGTGGGAGAAAAAGTTGCCTATTACAATGAGCATGGTTTGGGGAGACAAAACAAGTTAGATGCATTGTGGTCAAATCCATTTAAGATTATTGTTAAGATGGCGACAGACGCCTATTCGATCAAGAACCTTTTAGATGGAAGGATTGTGAATTAAGTCCATGCTAAATATTTAAAGCGGTGGATAAAAGAAAAATATAATAAAAAGAGTGTTCTTAGAGGACTACTGAACCAAGGAGATGGTTATGTTCTGATAATTTGGTTAAGTCCTGAAAAGGAACCGCTGAACCAAAATAGATTGTTAAGTCTTAAAAATAAGACCTCTGAACCATAGAAAACTGGTAGGTCAGAGTATACCTAGGAACAGTTTGGTATACTCTAAAAAAGATGGACCTCTGAAATGAGTGATAGTCATGTCTTATATAAAAAAATAACAAAAGATTGATAAAAAATAGCGGAAAAACATCAAAATGCACAGAAAAAGGATATAGATTAATAATTTTATTATTTGGTATCCTCAACTTGGAATGATACCGCCTATTCCACTTTTGGGGGAGGGAGGATGTATCACAGTATGAGTGAACAAACCGTCAAAATCTATGTGAGATTGGACACTAGCAAGAGTTAGACCTACTCAAAGCCAAGTTTGTTGAGCAGAGCCTGGTCCCTGTGAGAACACAACTAGGGGAATAGAGATGAAAATATTGGCACTTGCCAAATTCAATAACCCAGATCAAAGAGGGAAGCAACAGAACAAGAAGAGGAAGTCAGCAATTAACCCTGAGTAATCCCAATATGGCACCAGAGCTGGAATATTGGTCTTAAGCGCTTGATGACAGGCTTTGTCAAGAACATTGGACATATGAGCCATCATCATGCAAGGGATACTAGGTGTGGGTTGCCATATCATGCCCCTGATTAAAGCCATCAGGAGAAGGTACTGATGGTGATGTGCCAGAAACAAGATAGTCATGCAGGGAGCAGATGGCATCCTGCAGACAACTACTATAAGCTTTTTAAATATAAAAAGAGAATGAATGATGGAATTTGGGAGAGGCTGTGACCTTCATGGCCCAACTTTGAAGAACTTGTCCAAAAAAAATGAAGAGCACAGGCTGCAACGTCTTGATTTAGGAAATTTTTGAGATTAAGGGGTTCTGAGCTAAGGACAGAGCCTTGGTTACTTGGTTCCTTAATTTTGCATAGGGGAGTTTGAAATGTTCACAGTTTCAGATAGTTAGTTTAGTTGACAGAACAGCTGGGTTCTAGAATTGTCTGAGTTGGAAAAGGAACTCCATAAGCAAGTCAGATCTGGCAAGGAATGTTTAATCAATAGTAGAGGGCATTGCTTCAGGATGATTTATGATGATTGTAGTAGTATCTGCAAAAGGAGCTGAATCCAGGAGAGTATCAAAACTTAATTTGGGAATCAATGACAGAGGAAGGATTGACTGAAAGTTGTTCAAGATAATTGCTAATCTGGTTTCATCAGGATTGGATACCATTTCCAGTAGTTCCGCAAAAGGAATGGCTATGGGTACTTTACTGGGGGTATGAGTCCTAGGGGGACCATAGAAGAGATCTTGTTGTGCAATTTGAATCATCAGTTGGAAGAGCCAAACATCTTTATCAGACATTCTGTTGAATAATTGCTGGTACCAAATTCTACATTTGACATATGAGCTGGAAAAGAGGGTGGATGTCAGACTTTTTATAATAGTCAACATTATGCACTTTGCTATCAATTAAGATTGTAATTTCGGAGAAATTGACCTCAAAATTAATAAGCTCTTCAGAGAAGAATTAAGAACGATATGAGCTAAAGAAGTTATTAAAGAAAATGACAAGAGCGAAAATAATTGAGCATTCTTATTTGTGCCACAAAACAAACATTGACAGCAGTAACCTCCTGTTGAGGACAAGGAGGAAGATCAGAAAATTGAGGATGCCAGACCAAGAATCATTAATATGACAATGGGTCATATGCCCTGAATGAGGGGGAAACTGGAACCCAAGACTAGTATCATCATGAGTAAGGCAATCAGCCTGGAACAACAGAGGGTCATGGGGACCGTGCTCTGAGGAGGCATTAGAGAGGAGAAAGAGGAAAAAAACCGTATGCCAAAGGTTTTCCTGAGCAGCGTTGAGTGCAGATTGACTGTGCTCCACTAGAAACCAAGAAATATCTGACCTGGTGTCCGAGGTGGTATTCTCATTGTCCTGATCCTATTCTTTCTGGAAATCTAGGCAAGAGGGGGGATGTGTTTGGATTTTTCCCACCTTTCCAGACGTCTAGATTACCATGGATCACTAGGGGATAATTCCCTATGGTGAGTGAATTAATATTGGTTGACCATGATTTCAGGTTAATAATGTTTAGGGTATTTTAGGTAATTCTCCAGGTTCAGGTCCAATGGGGATCAATCTGGGTGAATGCTTGGATTTCATCAGGCAGAGTTTCTGGCGTATGGGTGCATCTGATAGTTGGTCAATGATTAACTATCAGGTGTACTAATTGGGATAGCCAGGTTTCATCACTGAATTATTGAGAATTTAATGAGCAAGTTGTGAGGTGTGTGATGCTGCCTGCAAACAGTGAATCAATCAACTAGAATGTGACCTGCCATAATGAGTAACAAGTCCTATTACCTAAGAAGGCGCTTACTGAATATGGTTGACTTGCTGGGATTGAGTGAAAAACGTTAGGGACACATTTTCTAACTCTTTATCTTTTAGGTCTTGAGGATGTCTGACAAAGGAATCTTAATCAGATGTAGAAGATCATCACTTGTGAGATGATGAAGGAAATTTAACAGCAATGGCTGCCTTTTCATGGCTGAGGCGCCAACTGAGGGTTGGGTGCCAAATCCGCTCTATAACTTCCTCTTATAATTCACAATAAAGAAAGGGAGAAATGGTAGAATTCATTTTTTTAGTTCTTATTATCTTGGGGAAATTATTGCTTGTTTGCTTTAAATGGGGACTTTTTAGTAGGATAAAGAGTAAGGATCGAGGATCCTTAAGAAGAGAAGATGAACTTAGATGTGAATTTCTGTATAATCCTCAAGACCGGAGGAAAGGCCATAAACTTAGGGATCTGAGCATGGATCAAATTAGGCGGATAATGGTATGAATCCCTACTGATGACATTAAGAGTATTTCGTGGAGAAATATAGGTCAAGAGTTGGACCAGAATTGGTTATCTATTCAACTATGGATAATAGTCTTCATACTATTATCAATAAACTATCATCTACTATCAGACAACGCAAAATCGTGCACATATTAAACCTGTGCAGTTAATCAATTAGGTTTATCAGTCATTAAAAATCAATAAAGTCCCTAAAGTTTTAACAGGGGTTATCTTCACAAGTCATATTAGTATTAAGAGAGAGGTCAGAGTCAGGCATGTTAGGTTTGTTAGCTTACTTTGTATGACACACATTGTCAACATACCATTCCTTGTTGCAGTAGATGCCCTTGGGGCGCTCAACTACCATTTTGGCCATGGAATAAGGCGTTACAGCTTCAACAAGCTTTGGCTTGAGCTCTTTGTTGAATAGCTTGGAGATCTCAGACTCAGCCTCACATGGCAGAGTGATGACAGATTTTTTTATTCAACTGGGGGACAGGTTTCAAGATGTGAATGGGAGTATGAGTGACTATGTGGGTCATCATAGTCTCCTTCCTCTGGTCTACGGTTGAGAGATCTCTTAATGAACAAACCTTGGGGTTTTAACACAACTGCTTGGTTAGTATCTAGTTTATGGAAATAATCAACCTCTATCAGAACTTGCTTTATATCATAGACATTATAGATGTAGCGTTTTACTGAAGCAAAATGCATCTCCAAGAAGGGGTGAGAAGCCAATCCAGTCATAATGGCAGCAACGGCTTCATCAAGAGTTAACATTTTTTGAAAGTAACAATGGTTGGACTTCACTGCAGAACTGATTAAAGAAGGTAAAAAACAATTCTCCCTTTTGCATGCTAAGGCACATAAAGGCCTATTTTTATTTTTAAACTCTTCTTTGAGACAAATTTCTCAATAAGCGCTTCCTATACCTCCTCCCAGGTACTAAGAACGTCCATATGAGGAACCATTACTTCTTGGGCCATGCGACTTAGGCAAGGTAGGATGTACTTGATTTTCTGACAATTGGTCATTTCTTCCATGACAGATTCATAGACGTCTATAAATGAGCAATGCTACCCTCATTTAAGGTAAACTTTTCATTAAAATGGGTTAAAAGAAGATGAGGTTACTCTAAGTGATGGCATGGACAGAAGGAGCAGCACATGAGGATCTTAAAAGGGATGTCATTTGAGGTTTATAAGGCGTGACAAAGTTTTATCTAGTTGTTGATATAAAATGGCTATCCTTGGTTTATCTTCAACAGTGGTGTTAGAAGTGCTACCCACCCAAACGTCCTCCATTTTTTAAAAAAATTGTGGTGTAAATTGTAATGGCCAAAATCTTCCCAGTTTCAATCACTATCTTGCTATAGGATCGGCGCCAAAGTTTGATGCTGAAATGATGTCTGACGTGAGTTTGACTCTCAAGGTAGGTGTTGAAATCTCATACATAGACTAATTTAATCTCAGATTTAGGGAAACTCTAAGCAAGGAAAAGACCAAAACAAGTAATTGAGGATTACAACCCTGTAATTAGCCTTGTTTTATTTCTTCATGAAACAAAAACATGTGGGCGAATTTAGTTCCAAAAGCTAGGCGCCGCAAACACAACAAGAAAAAAACAGAGTATTTGGGAAAGATTAAACTTTAAAAACTCACGTTTTTTAAGGTGACAAAAACTTGATGCACTGCAGAAACCAGTTGAGACAAGATAAGGGTGGCCCTGAGGCCACCAGAGAAACCCACTTGAGAGTGGGAATTGAGAATGGAGAAAGAGAATTCTGAACAAGTTTTGAAATCGTGTGGGCTCAACCTTTAAGCTCTCCCATCAGGTGATCCCCTCCCACACTATTCTTAAGCCCATAGGAGCTTAAAGAATAGCTTAAGAGGGGCACAACTCAGCACCAAGACCCGCCTCAACTGCAAAACCTCAAAAACATTCTGACTTGGAATTTGGAAATCTGGATCTTAAGAAAAAATATAACGATCAGTCTAACCTGACCATTATATCACTCCCCCACTAAGAAGGAGCCCCCCTCATAAAGAAAGAGTCAAAAAGCAGGTATTAGCCACTATGAGGGCTTCTTGGGGTTAATAACTTCCAGCCCAAGAAAAATTTGCTCAGAACTAAATTTAAACTCCTCATGGTAAGGGTGTCTTGACCAAAAATGATTCAGAACTGTTCTTTAGCCAGTCCACCCAGCGAGGGGAAACATGCCCAACGCGTGGCTGGGATGCCACCCTTCTCATGTGAGAGGGTTTTCAGTCCAGCACAGCTGGAGAGTTATCCCAAACAAGGTGGGCTGATCATGGGGTGAGGGATACTTGGTGGGCCAGTTCCCCTCTATGCCAGCCAAATCCCTGGTGAGGGGGATACCCCACCAGAATTTTGCGCTGATGATCGCTTTAAGTCCGTAGTTGGCCATCAGTCACTGGAACCCCTGGTGCTGGTTACTATAAAACTAGGACCTTAAATGACCACTGAGGTAAGCCAAACTAGGGATCTGGTGGCGTGCTTGCACACATGTGATTCAGAAGAATGTAACAATAGAAAATTTCAGTTTTTGATTGCCACCTTTCCTTAGGATCAGTGCCAAAATTTGACACTGAAAGAATTTCTGATGTGAGATTGACTCTTGAGGCAAGAGTTGATATCTCATACACTGACCAAAATTATTTCAGATTTAGGGAACTCAAAGTGAGGTTAAAAGATGAAACAGGTAAGCGAGGATTATTCCCCCAGAATTAGCCTTATTTTTATTTATTCATGAAATAGAAACATACAGATGAATTTAATTCTGGTAATTAGGCGCCACAAATGCAACAAAAAAAACCATAGTAATTGGGGGAGATCCAGACCCAAAAACTCACATTTTTTTAAGGTGACAAAAACTTTATGCATTGTGGAAACCAAGTAAGACAAGGCAAGGGCGGCCCCAAGGCCACCAGAGAAACCCACTAAAGAGTGGGAATTGAAACAGAGGGAGTGAATTTTTTACAAGTTCAGAAATTGTGTGGGCTTTACCTTTAAGGTCGCCCTTCTGGGGAGCCTCTATCAAACTACTCTTTATGCCCATAAGAGCTTAAAGAACAGCTCAGGAGGGGCAACAACCCAGCACTGAGCCCCACCTCAACCGCAAACCCAAAAAGCATTCTGACTTGGGATTTAAAAAATCCAAATCTTGAGTCAAAATGTACCAATTGGTTTAACCTGACCATTACATACAGGGCCCCTGAAGTGAGCATCACTTGTTGGAGTCCCGGATCTCTGTTGCTCATGGGTAATTTGGCACATGATTTTAATAAATACAGCCAAGGAAAGATCATTAAAACTCTCAACAGTTGTCTATGATTTTGGTTTAAAAGTAGATCACAGTTATTTAATTTTACTAATTAAAAAGGGGGATAATATTATCATTTTAGAAGGGTGTAACAGGCAATACTTTATAAAATAACGCCTCCTAATATTTTAGTACTTGGAGGCTAAAAGCAAGAGGATCAATCAGGCTGGGACCATCTAGTACAAAAAAAGCAATAGGAGCAAGAGATTTTGGAATATGCAAAGTGTAGTCTCAATTTGGCTAAATGACGATTTTCATATCAGAGCTCTCAAAAATATGTTTAACATTGACAAGACTTAATTTAGTTGTTTAGTTGAAAGCAGGGATGATAAATGTTAGGAAGTTGATATGAATGGATGATATGTTACCCATACCAGAGGATTGGAGGTGGAAATGAGATGAGTCTCAAGATTTACAGAAAAGGGTATATGAATTATAATCAATAAAAATGATGACCATTCAGCGAATTGAGGGAAATTATGCTGAGAATCAATATGAATGAGAGCTTCTAGAAAAGGGAAGATGAATAGAAGACTACCAAGCTGAGGATGCATCTGGCTTGGGAAACCGTGATATAAAGAGTCACACAGAGGATTGAAGAGGAGTTCTTTTCCCAAGTGATTAAGTGGTTGCAGATAAGTCTGTAATTTATATTTAAATAAAGATCGAAATAAGGGGTGATAGCTTCATATATAATTACTTGAGTTTTATTAGAAGGTCAGCAATCTTCATATCATCCAATTTGGTTGCGCAGTGGCTAATACCTGTGCAAACTGACTTGGCAAAAACAAGCCTATACGCTAATAATCAACAATAAACTTATGCAGAAACAACTTAATATACTTTATACAATCATATATCTTAAAAATATTTTCAACTTGGCCAATTACTAGGTTTTCTAGGCCTTAGTTTGGCAGATAAAATTTCTCCACCCTCCAAAACCCCCTTCAGGTCTATAAGAGGGGGCTGTTTTCTCTTAGGCGGTAGCACTAAGTTTATATTAGTGAGTGGGAAAGCTTCCAAGTCAGTTTCCATATTTTGCTAAGGGTTTGATGTAAAATATTACCTCATTATAAAGTACCTTCCGAGAGTTAGGCAGGGAATGCCATCATTTTTTAGAAATATTTTATTCTTTTAAATTTTAATCAACTACTTGTACATCCAATTGTCTGACAATGTGTTCCAATTTTGGAAATTTCTGGCTAGTGCTTTCAGTTGCCCTATTTCTTCATCCCACAATATAGATGGCAGTACTGGAGGCATTTTGGCTAGTGTTTTGGGTGGTACCTCATCCTGAGTACCAGCACTTTTTAATATCAGCACGCTCCATGACAGTAGGGGGATCCTTCTTAGTAAGGGGGGATGTAACAGTTGGGTTGAACTAATCATCACATTTTACATTGGGGTTGGATATCTATCCTATATAAAATGATTTTGATGATTTTTCACAAGGGTGGGATAAAGCTGGGCTGTTCCCCTCCCAAGCCATTCTTTATGCCCATAGAGCTTATAGGATGGTGTAGGAGAGGCTCCTGAGAAGGACAACTTAAAGGTTAAGCATGCGCAATTTATAAATCTCTACAGAATAACTCTCCCTATTGTTGGGTTTCTTGGTGCTCCTTTAGGCCATCCTTACCTTGTCCTACTAACGTTCTGTGATGCGCCAAGTTTTTTCACTTCAACAAAAACTTTAGTTTTAGGCTTGTTTAAATCAGCACTTAGGTGTCATATTTTAAAGGCACAAGTACTAACTCAAATAAAATAAGATACTGTATGAATACAGAAGCTATAGTAAAATTGTAACAAAAGACAAATTTGGCAAGAGGTTTTTATTATAAAACAGAATAAAAATACAATGCAGTATTGAGTGCTCACAAAAGCTCTACTCCTTCTTTTCAGATTATCTCTTCAGCTAGGTTATACTCTATCAACTTAGGAAAAAGATCCCCTCCCTCTTAGAATACAGTCTAGATTTCTCATCCTGCTAGCGTTCCTATTAGGGCTACTCATGTTTACTAAGCAGAACTCAGAAATAGTAGACTAATGAGCTAGTAACCCAGATTAGATTAATCATATGTATTTCAAGGCCCAACATATTTACATTGTAGTAGCGATCAATCAATTGTATTAGAGGCTCCAGAGGAATGCCATAATAAAATATGGTTCCTCCATCCTAATGCTTTATGCCAGTTTGGGGGATAAGATAATGGATAAAGGTATAGGTATCAGAAGAAGATCTATTTGCTGAGGCCAAAGGGCTAAGCTACTACTTGTTTAAGGTCAAAAGTTGCACTAGGGGTTTGGGTTTTAATTTGCCAAGCTTACAATTCCCTGGCATAGAATCAAAAGCACCAAGGGTAAATTAATAACCTTCAGCACACCTTAAAAAGTTGAGGTCCATGCGCTTGAGGCTCCATATACTGTCAAATCCTGTTTTTAGGTATTAGTAAAATTATATAGATATTAACTACGTATTGCTTGAACTGATGGTCAGAAAACCCAATAGCAACATTTCCACCCCAAAAGACCAAACATCAGGTAACAAAGGTGAGTGGGGGTCTGACCAGTTATTGAGGACTAACAGCTGGAGGCTTGGAGTGCAGGTAGTGCCTTTTCAGACTTGTCATGCACTCAATTAATTGAATGTCCCTTAGTAGGGTCTTTCAGGGTGTAGGCATCAGTGGACGTTTTCTTTATGATCTCAATAAGTCCTTTCCACATTTGCGCCAGTTTTTGGGTTTGCTCAAACCCATGGTTGACGTATTATTAAAAAATTTCCTACCTCAAAAATGGGCAATTCCTGCCAATCCACATCATTATGAGCTCTAGCCTTGACCTTCAGCGCCAAAGAGTTTGAGTAAACAGAGTTTTTTAATTGAATTAACTTCTGGGAAAGCTTCTACAGATATCAATTCTGACTCATATGTTCTTCTTAAACGCGTTAATATAAAAGAGGAGGCAACGCAGGCTGTCTCTCATGTAATAACACAAACGGGGATTGTCTCATGGACAAATGATAAGCAATATTATAAGCAAATACAGTGGATGGAAAGAAGAAGTTAATTTTCGCTTTGCAAGCAACCAACTTACAATATATACCAACTAGCATACCATTCACCCATTTGACGGTGCCATAAGTTTCTTGGTGATAAAAAGTGGATAGCACCCCCCCCCCCCCCCCCCCCAAAAAAATGCCCATTAGTTTGTTGAGCTTCATAATCATTTGGGACGTAGTATTGGTCCCATTATCTGTTAGTAAAAACTTGGAGCAAATGTGCCACTAAATAACATCTTCAATAAAGAACTTAGCGGTAATCATGGCCCCTAAGTCCTGTACTGTCTTAGCTTCCACCCACTTGGCTAAATGGTTGATAGCCACAATAATGTATTTAAACTAACCTAACATATTGTTCAGGGGTCCCACGACGTCCATGAAGACTGTATGCCAGGCAAAAGTAGGTTTCACTAATTGGTAGGATGTGGCTTTTTGATAGGGTACTTCCGCTTGACATCTGTGACAGCAGTTAAGTGCCTCATGGATATCATAGGACCTGTCATCCCAACAATATTGAGTCCAAAATTGTTCAGATTCTTTTTTAAATTTACCATGGCCCATGGCCTTGTGAGCAGCAATAATCAAGTCTATCTGCTAGGTAGGACTAGGGAACAAAAGGTTTGTCCATCAATAACCTCATATAGGTTTTCATCATACACAAAGGTATTTGCTCAAATTTTTTCCAGCTTCTGCTGAATCTTGATAGCCTTGGTGATGTATTGCTAATTAATTTTGGTAAACAACTCATTATACCTATCAATCAATAAGGCTACCGTCAGCAACCTTGGCAATCCATCCACAACTTGATGCTTTACCCAAGGTTTATGTAGAATCTCAAAATCATATGCCTGTATCTTCAAGGCCCAACAGGCTAACCATTTATCAGGCTCTCATATTCTGGAGCCAGCGTAAAACGGCATGGTCAATTACCATGGTGAAATGCACTCTGTAAATATACACACAAATTTGTTTATATGCATAAATGACAGTTAAACACTCTTTCTTGGTAATGGTACCGTTCTGTTCATGACTATTCAGTGTCCATCTACAGTATGCTACAGGTTTTCTTCCCCTTTATCATCAATTTGGGATAATACCGCCCCTATGGCAGTGAGGTAGGCATCCACTTGTATGATAAAGGGTTTATCAAAATTGGGATATATTAGTATCAGCGTCTTGGATAAGCAAAGTTGTAGTTGTTCAAAATCAAATTGACAGGCTTCCATCCAGTTTAACGGAACTCTGGTCTTGAGAAGATGATTTTAGGGATCACCTATTTTGCTAAATTTTTTACAAACTGGTGATAATAGCCAATCATCCCAAAAATACTTGAATATTCCACTTGCTGTCCAGGAGGGACATTTTCTCAATAGCCTCAATATTAGAAGCTGGGGCCTTAAGCCCTTTTTGTCAATGAAGAACCCAGATATTCTAGATGTTCATAGCATAATAACACTTTCAAGGCTTATTTTCAAATTGGCTTGTGGCAACCAGCGGAAAACTTAATCTAGTGCTGCAAATGGTCCATAAACGTTTTGAAAAAATTATTGTCATCCAAATACACTAACGCACAGGAATTTTTAAATCCTACACTATGTTATCCATAGACCACTGGAAGGTTGCCGGGGCGTTGCACAGCCCATGCATCACCTAAGTGGGTTGGTATAGACCCTGAGCTGTGATAATAGCGCACTTCTCCTGTTCCTCCTTTGGCAGATCAATCATCTATTAGCCAGATATTAAGTTCATGGCGGAAAAATATTGGGCACTGCCCAAGCAATAAAGTGCTTCATTAATATGAGGTAGCGGGTATGAAGTTTTTTGATAATAATTTGAGCTTTCATTAATCTATTTCCACTCAAATTGACCCATCTTTATTCTTAATAACCAAATAAGGGGCGTCCTAAGGACTCTTAGAGGGTACTAGCATCCCTTGCTGTACTAGCTGATTATTTTCTGTGTTAACTACCTCATCTGCTGCTTTAGAACTCCTAATAGGACTGTAAGTCCTGGGAAATGTCCTCTATGTCAATTGGGCCATTTTCCCATTTCCAAGTAAGAAGGCACCAAAGAGGATGGCTGTACCCCTTGTTACTCAGGGCAATCTCGCTCATGTAGTAGATGAGCACTGGGTAACAGCTCTCCCACTTTGGATCCCACTTCCAGTACCCACACTATCCTTGGAAGAACTGTTATGAGGAATCAGTTAAATCTAAGCCAAGAGTCACCAAAATGAAATTGATCATAACTAATTTGAGTGGCAATCAGCCCGATGCTCAGATTTTAAATGGTCAAAAAGGTATGAAGACTGATCTATTGGCTGGAATGCCCAACAGTTGCGATTCAATTAACATGACAATTGGAAAAATCTCCCCCCTCCCAAATACATCAGGCATCACCCCTGATGGGCAGGTAATAGCACTGGACACCATCGACAAGGTTTTGAAGCTTCCTGCTGACAAATCAGTTGTTGCGCCTGATGCAATGCCACTGACCAAATGAATGGCCCAGCGACCAAGCACGAGCAGGTTGGGCGTCCTGAACCTGTTCCCAACCAAATGGGCCCACCCTTATGTGGGGTAGCCTTGGGGGATTCCCACCGCTCACTGGCTAAACGCCATCACGCCAACTGTCAGAAATGTAGCTGAGCCTTGGTTTGGATGTTCGAGGTCAAACTGACAGTGACTTGGCTGACTGCCAAATTTTGCAATGTCAGTTCCCAAGGAACTAACCTGCCCATTCCTGAATAATTTGCTGGCTAGGTCAAATTTGTGGGACCTGATCCCGGCTTGTTTTCCCCCAAATTGACTACTATTTAATCAGTTGCATCGCACTGAGAAAATTGTTGGTCGATTTTTCTTTCCTAAAATCCATTAAAAAAATACTTCCCCAAAAATTAGTTTTTACATGTTGAAAATTAAGCCGCCTTATCCGCTGATGTTCTCGTACCCCTTGGGGTTAACAGCTGTGTGCATCTGGTACTTTATTTTGTGCCTATATAAAATTCTGGCTCACCGGCAGATATTGGTGGAAATCCTTTTTTGGTTTCATATTTGTTGTATCAGCAGCAGTGCCCCAGGCATTCTGGTTTGCTGTTTGAATGCTCTGGCATCTGGGCTGGCAGGCCAGTCTAAGCCTTACTTGCTGTTCACCTGACATAATTGACCAACCATTATCTTTAGCCATTTCCGCCTTTTTCACATGTGTAGGCGCAGCAATGGTTCCTTCTTTCCAACTGAGTCAGGTTGTAAAGAAGATTATCTTTGACTGCATTAGACCAGCCACACTCAAACCTCCAAAACCATACCCCATAGTTGCCACAGCTATTTGCCCATTGGTTTCCCCAGATCCCACCACCATCTCTTTGGTATTGCTGGATTCATCCACAACTACCAATAAGGAGAACTATGCTTACTTCTTAGTACCCATGAAGATTAGCGTTGGTTCTCATCATGTCTCCTTTGAGGCCCTGGTGGACACTGGAGCTGTGGGAAATTTTATGAGTGTTGAATTGGTGCAACAATTAAAGCTGGAAATGGATGCGGGCTCCTCAGTGATGGTGGCCTCATCTGCTTATCAGCCCTCATATGTCATTCGCCGACTAGTACCTTTTTCAATCCACCAGTTCAGCTTTTGCAATTGCTTTTTGGCTATTCTGGACTTGGTGTTTCCGGTAATCTTAGGTGTGGGGTGGTGGCGTCAACAACATGTGAAAATTCATTTAGAGTCTAATACGTTGTTGTTTACCAATGATCATTCAGAGGAAGAATTACCTTTGATAAACACCCTCAAGAAGGTACAAGGAACTAGCTCTATCACTACCCTAGTCACTTCTGCGGGCATTCCAGCTGATTTCCCCAAAAACTTAATGTGCTATTGGAGAATCTTTAATATGGAAAAGGTGGTTTGCCTGCCTAAACACACCAGTTATGATTGTGGGTTTTGAACAACCGTGGAGTTGGTGAACATCAACTGTCCGTTGTATCCCCATACAGTGGAGGAAGAAGTTGCACTCAATACCTGGTTGGACGATATGTTGAAAAAAGGAATTCTGTTCAAGGAGACCTCACCTTTTGCCTCCCCCATCATCTTCGCCAAAAAAGTGGATGGTTCTCTCCGTCCCTGCATGGATTATGGCCATTTGAATAAAATAACAGTTACTGATCCCTACCCATTGCCTCTGGAGCAGACAATCAGTCAGGCAATCGCCAAATCCCATGTGTTCTCTAAGCTGGATCTGGTAAACGCCTTAACCAAATCCAGGTAATGGAAGGACAGGAATGGTTAACAGTGATCCAGACAAAGCGTGGCATTTTCCAAATTTTGTGTAATGCCTTTCAGGCTGAAGAATGCTCCAGTTACATTTCAATGGATGATTGATAATGTGCTAGGTGACCTCCGGTTCACCTGTGCTGTTGCATACATTGTAGATATTCTGGTTCACTCCCCGACTCCCAAACAACACGCAATTGACTTGGAAGTGGTGGTGGTCGCCTTGCATAAGGCAGGGTTGTTCCTCAAACTGTCCAAGTGTGAGTTTTATAAAGAGGAGGTTATTTTCCTTGGTAATCTGGTTCTTAAAGATGGTGTTGAAATCCCTCCCAATAAGTTGGATGCTATCTGGGAGTGGCCAACACCAACTACCCAGAAACAACTACAAAGTTTCTTGGGAACCATCATTTTCTTAAAAAAGTTCTCCCCCGCACTCTCTCAGCTCGCTGCCCCACACCACCCACTCACAGGGAAAAATGTACCTTTTCATTGGACAGACAAATGCCAACAGGCGTTCAAATCAATTAAAGAGGTGTTTGTATCCCCTCCCATTTTAAGTCATGGCAATCCCACTAAGCTGTAATCATTGCAAGAAATGCGTCATCAGTAGCTGTTGGAGCAGTGTTGCTCCAGGAGCACGATGGCTTGGAACACCCAGTCACCTACTTTTCCTGAATTTTTACCTCTATGGAGCAGTCTTGGGCTATTTATGACAAGGAGTTGGCAGCTGTTGCATGGGCCCTAACTCATTGGAGGTACCTGTTACAGGGTGCCCAACATGAATTAACAGTTTGCATGGATCACCAGGCCTTGTTGTACTTTTGTAAACCCCAAAAATTGGCACACCAACAAGCCTGAACCTATCAGGACCTGTGCAGTTTCAACTTTAAAATATGAATTTGTAAAAGGTTCACTAAATGTACTTCCCAATTTTCTCAGCCACAGCCCCACTCACAGTTCCATGGATCTGGAGGAAGTGGATCTCGTTACTGTGATTCCTACCACCCAAATCTTGTCAATTGTTCCCCCTGTCGTTTCTTTCATCGCTCTGGCCCCTGATGCTCCATTGTTGCTCAGGTCTTAGCCAGTCAAATGACCTGCCCTGCGGGTGTGGAGTTGTTCAAGAAGTTATCCCACCAGAAGCCTAAACACTCCCTATACTCACTAAAGGAGGGTCTTATATATTTTAGATCTCGCATTTGGGTTTCCCCCTCCTTCCAAACTGAGGTTTATCGCACACATCACGATCCCCCCATGGATGGTCACCCAGGTTCTAAGAAATGCATTGATTTGATCAAATGGACCTACAATTGGACAGGTTTGACAAAAGAAGTCCCAGCCAGGATTGCCGATTGTGTTACTTGTGCCAGGGCCAAGTTGGATTGTTCCAGAAAAAATGGCCTCCTGCACCCCTTACAACAGGCGGAGGGCCCATGGACATCAGTGTCTGTGGACTTTATTGTCAAGCTCCCCTGTTCAAATGGGTTCACAGAGGTGATGGTAGTGGTGGATCACTTCACAAAATTTTCCCTTTTTATACCTTGCACTTCCACAATTACATCCAAAGAAAATGCCCACCTTTTCATATGACATGTGTTTTTGATGTTTGGTCTCCCCCAGGAGATCATCAGTGACCGTGGCTCTCAGTTCACCGCGCGGTTTTGGAGTGAACTCTTATCAATCCTGAAAATATCCCCCTGTCACTCCATGGCATATCATCCTCAGTCTGACGGCCAGACTGAGTGGGTCAATCAAGTTCTTGAGCAGTACTTGCGTTGCTATGCTGCAGCCGTGCAGGATACTTGGGCTGATGACCTCCCTCTCACCCAATTCGCATACAATAACAGAACCCACGCGTCCATGGGGCTTTCCCCCTACAAAGCAACGTTGGGCATAATCCTTCATTTTCAGTTGGACTGTGCTTGCAGCCAGAGATTCAAGCTGCCGCAGACCACGCTGCTCATATTAGATCAACTCAAGCCTTAAGGCGGGAACACCTCACAAAAGCTATAGATGACTACAAGCAGTTTGCGGATCAAAAACGCCTTCCAGATCATGAGTTTATGAAGTGTTCTTACGTTATGCTCGACACCCATCATTTATAAATCCAGGCCCCTTTCCACAAATTCGCCAGTAAACAGTCAGGTCCCCATCTGGTGGAGGATGTATTGGGTAATGAGGCGTTCTGGTTGAAGCTTCCCGCACATTGGAAGCAGAATCCCATTTTCCATGTCTCCCAGCTGTCACCCTCCAAGGGTGCAATACCCACAGAACTGGAACTGATCATCATCAAAAATGAAGAAGAGGTTGAGGTAGAAGCTATTCTGGTATCCCAGAGATCCCAACATTCTGTACAATACCTCATGGCTTGGAAAGGGTATCTGGCTTACAAAAACAGTTGGGTCAAGGCACACAATTGTGCAAATTGCATGGACCTGGTTGATGCGTTCCACATCTCCCACCCCAAAGCTCCCCACCCTCCCCAAAAAGTCGCATCTCTTATGGCAATCTAGTTACCCAAGGCGCACAAGAATGTGGCTCTCATGCAGTTCCCTGGTGGTGGGCTCCTTCCCTTGGGAAAAGGAAAGGGTAATGTAAGTTATGGGGAACATCCCCTGATGGTTGATCGGGCCATTTTTCCATTTCCAAGTAAGAAGGTACTGAAGAGGATGGCTGTACCCCTCATTACTCAGGGCGATCTTGCTCACATGGTAGACAAGCGCTGGGTAACAGCCCTCCCACTTCAGATACCACTCCCAATACCCACAATCTCCTCAGCAGAATTGCTATGAGGAATCAGTGAAATCTGCACTGATATCACCAAAATTAAATTTATTGTAACCAATTTGAGTGGCAATCAGCCTGATGCTCAGATTTTAAATGGTCAAAAATATATGAATACTGAGCTATTGACCAGAATGCCTGACAGTTGTGATTCAGTTAACATGACAATTAAAAAAATCTTCCCACCTCCAAAAATCATCAGGGATTACCCCCAACGGGCAGGTAACAGCATCAGACACCATCAACGAGGTTTTGAAGCTTCCTGTTAACAAAATTGGGTGTTACACCTGATGCAATGCTACTGACTGAATGAACAGCCCAGCGACTGAGCACGGGTGGGTTGGGCGTCCAAAACCCAGTTTCCAATCAAATGGGCCCACACCTATATGGGGTGGCCTTGGGGGATTCCCACCGCTCATCAGGCTAAACGCCATCAAACCAACCATCAGAAACGTAGTAGAGCCTTGGTTCAGACATTTGAGGTCAAACTGGCAGCAACTTGGCCCACCGCCAAATTTTGTGATATCAGCTCCCAAGGAACAAACCCACCCATTCCCAAATAATTTGCCAGTTAGGCTGAATTTGTGGGACCCAATCCCAGCTTGATTTCCCCAAATTGATTACTATTTAATCAGTCATATCACACTGAGAAAATTGTTGGTCAATTTTTCTTTCCTATATTTCTATTAAAAATCATTTCCCAAAAATTAGTTTTTATATGTTAAAAATTAAGCTGCCTTATCCGCTGATATTCTTGTACCCCTCAGGGTTAATGGCCGTGTGCATCTGGTACTATATTTTGTGCCTATATGAAATTCTGGCTCACCGACAGATATTGGTGGAACTCCTTTTTGGTTCCATATTTGTTGTATCAGCAGCAGTGCCCCAGGCATTCTGGTTTGCTGTTCAGATGCTCTGTCATCTGGGCTGGCAGGCCAGTCTAATTCTTACTTGCTGTTCACCTGACACCAACCTTGCTTTGGACAATATTCCAGTTACAATAAATGGTACTTAACCTAAAGTAAGATGGTACTTAAAAATTGGGGGTTTCTATTTATTACAATGTGTGTGGAAACCTCTTATTTGATTATTAAACGCCCTTGAAATCCTGATCTTCAGGTTATAAAATCCCAGCTATTTGGTGAGAGAAAATCTTAGGAGGTACCAATTTAGGGTGGCTATAGGCCATATGACATGAGCAAATTCGTTGTAGAGATTTCTAGCATAATGGAATTGCATTGGCACCAGTCCTGATGGCGATGCCATTCCATCCAGTATACGTATAGAGATGTGACAAATCACTAGCGTCTTGGCCTTGCTCTATTGGGGTGTTTTGGGAGTTAAAAGCCTTTGGCAGAGTATGGGTTTTCCAGGGATGGTTCAGGAATGTTTGTTTCCAGTATCATATCACCTTCATTTGTATTCCCATTTTGAGCCATTTCCATCATAGTTCTGTGGTTGTTGTCCCTCTCATTGCAGCTACTCCTTGGGCGGTAATTTGTTTAATCCAGACATGGGCTGTTTTGGGGGGAAGATCCTGGTACATCCCATTATGCCACTTCAGCCAGAGTTACATGCTTTCTCCAGATCTTCCATTCATCTAGAGAGAATGTTCTTCCACGCAAAGTCTTGTGGATGCTCTTGGTAACACCCAAACTTTCCCAGTTGCAGACTTGTTTAATACTGGTTACATTTTTTTCCTGTACTTCAACTTGGTGAAACTGTTTGCGCTATATTTTATATCAACTCTTTGTGAACAAATTTATAAAGTCTCTACTTGACATCCTTTTAATCTGAACATCCTATCTTCATCAGTTCAGATGATGTTGAGGGAGAAGATTCTCATGTATTACCAGTGTAGGTCTTCAGTTGAGTTTAAACTGGCCATGATCCATGGCACTGCCTCCGAGGAGAGAGTGAAATAAATTCTAAGTTGGTACTTCTGCGGTTATCTTGCAATGCTCCCAATCAAGTACAATCAATGTATTAGGGAAATTTTTATATAAGCATTTATCTTTGTAGGTGTTAATTATGAGATTTTAACATGTTGCGCCTTCTTGGTGAAAATCCCCACCTTATTAAACTAAATTATGTTGTGGAGTCAGTATTAGCATCCAACCATTATTTGGTGTAATCTCTATTAAGTCTTTGAAAATTTGTTGCTTATACAGTTTGATGGTCAACAGGAAACTCCATCCACTATAAGGCATCCTTGGTGCAGCCTTTAAAGGTTTTGAAAAACATTACCATTTCAATGACATTTTTCTTTTTAGTCATCTTGTGCCAGAAGATAATTTGTTCTCATGTGATTTGACTGCTGTTATAGGGCAATCTATTTTTCAATCTGTTGTACATCCATAGTTTATGGCAACTGTGGGATCCGCGAATGGAGGCCACAAATAATTCCTCAGAGTGAGAAACGTACTTTTTATTAAAAGTATAAAATAATACCTATTAAGGTTTTTTATATTTTTTATTATTAAAAGCGCGGCAAAACCAAGAAAAGGCCCCTTTGTCAATACTAGCTTTTCCTATTTGAACTAGTTCAATTTTTGAGACCATCAATATTTGAGGTAAAAGAATGTAAAGCTCAGTTGTCTAGATTAGGGAATATAGGCTTTTAGCCTATCAGATGGAAGATAATATTTGAGGCAAAACTGACCCATGCAGTAATGATTGAATGAATTGTATCCAATCACCAGCGAGTAAAAATCTTTTCACCTTGGCAGTGGTCAGTCTCAACTGGTAACAATTGGGTAACTTGGCGATGGTCAGACTCAGATGGTAATGATTTGCTAATTGTTACCCTATCATCTTAATGTAAAATCTTTGCACCTCGGCGGTGATTAGATTCAGATGGTAATGATTGGTTAACCTGCACCCAATCATCGATGGGCAAAATCTTCTTGCCTTGCAGTGGTTCCAATCTGAGTGACATTATACTCCTCAGATTTGACTGAGGAGTCAGAGTAATCCTATTGTTAGGGTTTACCTTTTTAAGCCAATTTTTGTGGTAAATCGTATTATTCCAGTTATTAGGATTCCACTGAGAATCCACTAAGGTCTTTTCACTTTGGGTACTCCTATCATTAATATCCACAGTATTATCTATAAATTGGGCAGGTGATGGGCCAATTATAATGGCAGATTCAGGAGCCCTAATACTTCCAACATTCTTTTTCTGAAGTTGAGAAAGAGAATGTCTGACATTGCCCCCTCAAGAATGTTGGAAGGGTGTAGGGTCGAAGGTTGCAGCCATGTACCCAGATTATGATAATTCTTGTAGCCAAAGACTTTATGGAATACTCATCTCCTCTCTTATGTATGATAATATATGGCCCATCCCAATTTGATCTAAGTTTGCCACTTTGGGGAGTTGTGCGTTTTTGGTAATATAGAACCCTATCTGACACTTTGTAGGAGGGCAGAGAAGCTCAAAGCTCATTGGCAGTTTGGTCTTTTTTAGTCACTGTTTTGGCTTGACTAGACTTTCTAACATATAATTTTTCATCCCTAGTGCGCAAAGGTTTAGACTGAGATTTGCGAGGGGTAGCATCCTTGGAAGAGCGATTCTCTTGAGCCTTGGGATGGGAAATGGTTGCCTCTGCAGGCTTAAAAGTAGATTTTTCTTTTTTAGGCTGTACTTTAGGAGCCTGAACTTTTCCATTGAATTCAGCCTTGCTTAAGAGATTGGAGGGGTTTTGGGATGTGGTTTTCGAGTCAATCACTCGTTGTTCACCATCACTAACCTCTACTGTATCATGCGATTTCTTAATGTTGCGCCCAGAGGTGACATATGGCAAAGCAGAAGAGGGGTGTTCTTCGTTGGATAAAACTAATGGAATGTCATAGTTCATTAAAGATAGGGTCTCTTGCCTCATGTTATTGATGCCTTCATACTTGATCATAAGCTGAGTACCTATAAGCATCTCATAATCATTATTATCCAAAGCCACTGCGGGGGCTGATAGAATAAGCTTTCCAATACAGATAGGAAGTGATGAGTAAGTGCCAAGCACATGGGTGTTGTTGGGTCCAGTGGTTCCAAAGTCTTGGTTATACTCCAGGTCAGGGGCAAATTGGATCTTTTTCATCAACTTGGAGGAGATGATGTTCACCGGGGAGCTGGTATCTAGGATAGCCATCACCCAGACTTTTTGAATGACCACTTGACCTTCATGAGTATCCCCCCAGAAGTGGGTGATAGTGCTAAGACCTCCTGAAAATGGAAATTGGAGGTTAAATTTCACGCAGTCTCAGGGTAATTTTCCTGGATGGTCTGCATGGTATGGCCATGCTGGATAGGGCGAATAATGTGAGACAACACCTCATTGGTGTCACTGGCAGTATCAATTTTGATTGGTTCCACTAGGACTTGACAGAGGTAAGTGTCCTCAGGTATGATGGCCTCATCTACTCCTCCAGCATTCAAGTGATCAGGGACCTCCACTTCCGCGGGAGCACCCAACAAGTAGTACCCAACATTATTGCAACCCCCTCAGAGTCAGCCTCAGGGGTATTTACAACCATGGGCAAGGTTGTGATTGAAGTGGGGGAGACAGCCATGCGAGGTGGGGTAATCAGCTTCGCCTTAGGGCGCGCATCTTCTGACTGAGCTATAGAGGAAACCACTGCAGGGATCTCCACTTTATATGACTGAGGAATTTCCGGTTTAAGTTGTACTGAAGCTGCAGGTTTTTTGGGGCTTTGCTTTTTAGGGCCCATTATCTGAAGGGGCTCCTTCTTGTCATCAATAGCTAAGACCCAAGGCTTAGGTTTTGAATCTTCAATGGTTAAAACATGAGGGCGAGATACTGCTCCACATGGAACTTTGGGCCTATGGAAATCAGTGACATCTATTAATGCCTCCTTGATATCTTGGATGGTATGGAAATAGCGTTTAACTGAAGTGATGTGCATCGCTATTGATGGGTAAGAAGCTACTCCAGTCAAAATGGCAGCTATAGCATCATTCAGAGTCAACATCTTTGAGGTTTGCAACATCTGGGCTTCCATATAGAATCATTCCGCAAAGGCAGCCACTGACTCTCCTTTCCTGATACTCATATGCATGAAAGCCTGTTTTGCCCTTTGTAAGCTCTGCTCAGATCCGAACTCAGCCAAGAGGGCCTTCTTAACCTCTGGCCAGGTGTGCTGAGTATCCAGATGAGGGATGATCAGCTCTTGAGCTTGGCGACTTAGACAGGGAAGGATGTACTGAACTTTTTGTTTGTCAGTAGCGCCATCCATTGCAGCTTCATAAACATACAAGAAGGAGGCAACACTCCCTTCAACAGGGGTGTATCTGTCCTTCAGGGGTAGTTTGAATGGTCGTTGCTCTAACTTTTTGAGCCGGGAGAAAGAGCTGGCTAGTTGCTTCTTGAGAGCAACTATTCTCAAGTCAGGAGAGCTGCTCACAGCCACAGTCTCCATTTCTTTCTTTAACTTATCAAAGTATGCAGGGGGCTTGACCCCTGGAGTGAGCACCAATTTATGCGATCTGCAAATGGAGGCCACAAATAATTCCTCAGAGTGAGAAACGTACTTTTTATTAAAAGTATAAAATAATACTTATTATGGTTTATATATTTTTTATTATTAAAAGTGTGGCAAAACCAAGAAAAGGCCCCTTTGTCAATACTAGCTTTTCCTATTTGAACTAGTTCAATTTTTTGAGACTATCAATATTTGAGGTAAAAGAATGTAAAGCTCAGCTGTCTAGATTAGGGAATATAGGCTTTTAGCCTATCAGATGAAAGACAAAATTTTTTGAGGTAAAACTGACCCGTGCAGTAATGATTGGATGAATTGTATCCAATCACCAGCGAGTAAAATATTTTCACCTCAGTGGTGGTCAGACTCAACTGGTAACAATTGGTTAACTTGGCGATGGTCAGACTCAGATGGTAATGATTAGCTAATTGTTACCCTATCATCTTAATGTAAGATCTTTACACCTCAGCGGTGGTTAGATTCAGATGGTAATGATTGGTTAACCCGCACCTAATCATCAATGGGCAAAATCTTCTTACCTTGCAATGGTTCCGATCTGAGTGACATTATACTCCTCAGATTTGACTAAGGAGTCAGAGTAATCCTATTGTTAGGGTTTACCTTTTTAAGCTGATTTTTGTGGTAAATTGTATTATTCCAGTTATTAGGATTCCACTGAGAATCCACTAAGGTCTTTTTGCTGTGGGTACTCCTATCATTAATATCCACAGTATTATCTATAAATTGGGCAGGTGATGGGCCAATCATAATGGCAGATTCAGGAGCCCTAATACTTCCAACATTCTTTTTCTGAAGTTGAGAAAGAGAATGTCCAACAGCAACTTGATGGTTTGTAACTATTTGATGTCTTGGATTTGACATCTCTTTGAGAGATAATTTCATTTTACACCTGTGCTAATTTGATAATTGCATTGTGAGGGTTGTTATTTCTTGATTCAGTATTCACAGTGAGATTTTTCAATAATCTGATGTTTTAGATTTTTTTAATTTATTTTGCAAGTGATCCAATAAATCCAGAACTGATCCAGAATCCACGTTAACATTACGTTTGTTTTGGCCTAACAAGTCATTTATCAATGTTTGGGATTGATTGGTGCCAGGGATATCATTTATCTGAGATTCTTTTATAAATTTACTGATGTGTATCTCACTTGACTATCATTGCTTATTCCTTTTTTATCATTTCCTTGTGTAGGGATTTACTATTGGGGAATCAATTCCCTCAGTAAAGAAACCCTTTCAGGAATTATTTTAAATTTTTCCTAGTATTTAGGACATTTGTCAGGGGTTGCATTATTCCTGGGGCTTTACCTGTTGGCGCCTAAGCAATCTCCTTTGTGTTAAACCAAGGGACCTTGGGCGTGGGCACTGCCATGGTAGCATTGAAAAGATTTTGTTACATGTTTGTTTTCATAATTATTAGGTTTTGTTTCCTAGGTTTGCCATTGTTGGCTTATTTGCTGCATTAGTTGTGGGGTTGTTGGTTGTTTACATGTATTTTAAGTGTTGTCACCAATGTTTTATTTTACAAATCAGGCATTTATGTTCCTGTCATTGTCATTGTTTATTTATTGGGGTAAATTTTTTATTAGATAAAACTAAATAAGATAGATATACAAGGTTGTCTATCTAGTTGAGCTAGGCTCTGTTAGGCAGTATTCCCATCTGTAGCTTATGCTTTAGCTTAGTTGCAGTTTGGCTTCTCTACATGGAGCAGTTTGTCATGAATTACTGGGTGTGCTCTTTATGAATATGGTTTTGTCTTTACTAAATTATGAAAGTGATTTTGTCACAAAAATGGAAAATGAGATTAATAATGGCCTGCTAGTCAGGGGGCGCAAGCACCCAGAAAGCAATCCAGAATGCCGGAGGAATTGTTATCCAAACAACTTGATTGAAGGAAAGAAGAGAAGCAAATAAGGAATGATGACTAGCGACCACCATAGCTAAAATCTTGACTAACAACCAGACTGTGGCCTGGGCAGCAGTAGATTTCACTGCATAAAACTCTTCCGTATCCATGGAAGGTCCAGGATATTCTGATGAACCACTGGGAGGGGTATGAGTGGCAAGGTCATAAAACCTTTCCCAGCAGGAGAGATAATTAATAATGATGGTATATATCAACTCAAGAGGTCTTCCACAAGTGGGGATATCCTCAATAGGCCAATTGCTCAGTAACCCCATTTGATTAATGGGGCAGCAGCCTCATAATGATTGCCACTAGGTGTAGGGAGAGTATCTGTAACTCTCTCATTCCCAGTGAGGTGGTGCAAGATGCACAGCCATACTTCTAAGGGACTAGTTATTATAAGGAGGATGAAAAGGGCACTGCTAAGGATGCTGGAGCAAAAGGGACCCAGGGCAAGGGTGTAATACGCTGTATGTAGTAATTGAAAGCAGATAAATAACAATACTTGGTAGGACACCAAAGGTAAGTCCACAATCAAGCGGAGATCTGTGCTTAGTGCTTGGGTGCCTCAATCTGAAGGGGACCAGAGCAGCCCAACGATGCACCAAATATAGAGAACATTTTTGTTATAATAAAATAGCCAACGTTGTTAAAGACCTCCTCAAGCAGGTCCACACACAGGTGAGCCCAAAGAACCATATTTTAAAAAATGTAAGCTAATGGGAATTTTAATAAATAAGTCAACCAACAATGAAGGTTGGTCTCAAGGAAACATATTTAAACAATCAGGATAGAATTGTCAATTGGAGGAAGTGGTGCTAAGCCAAGATGCACCAATAAGTGCATGCTTCTTTGGCCAGGGTGATATATCTCAAGATTGACCAAATTTGAGTTATTGATTGTAAACATGGCTGACACAATTTTAAGGATTCAAATATTGAACAGTTTTAAACCCCATTTTTCAATCAACTGAACTGAACTGTTGCCATTAGTAATATAACTATTGAGTTTTAACTCCCTTGCTTTAAACAGGGCTGAACGTCACACACATCCCCTAGACTGACCTGGGCATATCTGGACTGAACCCAGCGCTGGTCTAGGGCATGATTGAGGTTAGGAAGGCCTGCCAACTTCAACTTTTTGGCCTTCTGATGACTAGCTAAATCTTTTCAGTTGATACCCTCAATTATGTTATCAGGCCATGACACTAGGGCTCAGTCATTGTGCAACCCTGTGAACATATTTCTGAGTAGCAGCAATGACAAACACAGGGAAAATTTTAAATAACTGATAATTTTAACTGGAAAGAGGTCTTGTTTATTGCAAAAAAATTGAGAATTGAACAACTGTACCCTTGAGGAATGTTTGCTTTAAGGCCTGGGACTTGGGGAATAAGTGAGGATGCATGAACAATATAATAATGTCACAACTGATTTTTGGTGAAATGGGACCTTGAAAGTAACTTGACACTGAATAGACCTTCTGCTGGCTATCTGACTCTAGCTTAAATTTTGCAACCAAATTATGCATCCCACCACAATTTTGTTTGGCTCAATGACATCTCATTTGGCAGGTGACTGTTAGCACCCATGGCCAGGCCACAGGGGCCCAGTCCCATTGGGTATCAAAGGGATTATCACCTATATTTTACTGGAGTTAAACTCCTCAATTATTTAGATTTTTGCTTCCTCAGCAAGAACCCAAAATTTCTCATTGGAGTTAAACCCCCCAATTGCTTTTTTTCCTCTTTGGAAGACCCTAAGATTGTCACTGGGATATGTGCTCACCATTGCCCTTCAGCCAGTATCCTCTTGCCACCACCACCTCCACACATCCCCTAATCTGCCAGAGTAGTTCTTGCATAGTCAGATAGGGGGAAGGGGGTAACCTTAGGGGGGGTACATTATCACCCACCTCTCATCCACCACACAGTCTAATCACCCTGGGTAATGAGGGGGATGATCACCTTCTTGGTCCACTTTTAGTGTAAAATGGGAATGCCTCATGATTGAGGCACAAAGGGTGCTCCCCCAGACTTACAGATGTTTAGGTGAAAATTTATCAATTATGCTAAGTGAGCTCTTAAACCCAAATTGTTTTTAATTTGATAGTATGCTATGTCAAACTATGCTAGGTGGGCTGCTTCTGAAAAGCAAATTTGTTTTAAGTCAAAAGATGACTTCACTTGATTTATATAAAATAACAGATTAAAATCATTTAACCTATTACCAAACAAATGGCCAAACATAATTTAGCCTATTAGACTAGATGGAGAAATGGCACACAAACAAAGGAACTTGTTTTTGTTTGTGTCAAAGACACTACAACGGGGATCTAAAAACATGGATTTTTTGTTGAAGACTATGTTTTGCCAATCTAATGAACATGCTTAAATTTTAATCTAGATATAGAATGGGGATTGAGGGAACACTCATAAAAATATGTATCTAATGATTCTATCAATAGTGGTTTGTGATACTTATTTTACTCAAAGATATATTTTTATCTACACTTTTTTGTTATATAAGCAAATACTTAATTAAATAAAAATGATAAGATGATTATATTAGATTAGATTAGATGCTATATCTACTTTTAAATAGAGGTGGTGGCACCATTGTCAACATGTCTAGCTTTACCTTGAAGGTGCAGATATAAATTCTGACATTTGCATATATAATAAGTTGCTTGTTATAGAATCCTATTGGGGGAAAGTCAGCCTACTAGCTGAAGTCCTTAACTTGTCAGAGATAACCCAAAATTTATCTACGACAATTGGAGTATTTTATTTATCAAAGTTCTAATCCATAGGTTTTAGTTAATATTTCTTATTTCTTAACTTGTTTTAGTAGTATCTGTCCTTTGGTTGGCCTACATTGGATACACATTTACTTTCAAACCTTAGTCTGATGCAACTGTAGCTTTATAACAAAAGTTTTACGTAAAAAAACTCTTGAGCGGGGAATTAAATCAGGGTCTCCCGCGTGACAGGCGGGGATACTACCACTATACTACTTAAGATGTTCCATTTCTTACCTTTATTACATAAATAAATTAAAGATTAACAAACATATTAATATATTAATTGATTTATTCTTTAACAAATTATAACTCTAGTTAAAGCCAGAGATAAATTTGCAGTTTATAGTTACAATTAGGATTTCACCCGTTATGGATAATATTAAAATAAGGTTTCCTCTATTTATACTTAAATATATGTGGCGTTTAACAAAAATGTTTGAACTTTATTTTTACACTAGCCGATGTTGGCAACAATAAATATATCAGTATCAATAAAGGTATCTATGCAGTTTATATGCAACCTTGACCAAACCATCGGCTTAAGTAAAATCCTTCGGTTCCTTCACCCGATTAAAGCTTTTCTTATAATTGCAGCCCATTTTACAGCACTTTTGCTTGATATCTGCCCTTCAAGATCTTTACTTGGAAATCTTCGTCCAATTTTTTGGAGAGCCGAAAATCACAAAAAAAACTCAAGATAACTCGATTAATCTTGTACAAAGCTGATGTTTTAGATTGCTAAGACAGAAATGAATCTTTCAAGTGGAATAATTTGCCATTGGTATCGCATATCGTACTTTAGGACAGTTTGATATCACAGATTGCTAAACTTAACGGCATTTTTTAACCGAATTTGAGAAAGAAGGAGGTTCTCAATTCGACCTGTATATTTTTTGTTTTTTATTCTATGTTTGTTCACGCATAACTCTGAAACTACAGGACCAATTTGAATTCCCTTATCTTTTAAAAAAAGCGGATGCTCCAACTTAGCTCCCATTTTACTTTTGTAAGTATTGGTCCAGTATCTGACCATTAATTTAGTAAGTATATTAAAATGGACCGGAAGCGATGATTCAATTGTGGGAATTTTCATCAATGGATAAACTTTATCCGGCATTGGTGAAGCGATAGCTTCGAAGCAACTTTTGCCATGATATATGTCCTATGGCTGAGGGTATGTTCAAAAACCAGGCAAATATGAGATCATAGCGGGAAGAGCTTAAATCATTATAGTTGGCTATCGTTTTGCATAATTTAACCAATAAAATCAACTAAATTTAAAAATTGAATTATTTTTTAGATGGCAACCAGTAAATTTAGCATAGATTGACCAAAAAAGCACTTAAATTTAATAAAAATGAATTATTAGTATATTTGTTTATGAGATACTATATATAATATAAATATAACGAGATTTATTTTTATAAGGCATAGTGAGGGTTCAAAAAGGATATATAACATAGAGACTTTTTTAATAAAATTAGAAAAAAACTACTTTTAAAATGAACTATTTTTTTGGAAAAAAGAACTGGGAGTAAAGTTTTTTGGGAAAAATAAAAACCTTCTTCAATTTTTTTGGGAAAAAACCTCCTTAAAAAAGCACTAAAAAGTATGAAATAATTGAGAAATTATGCCTCCTCAATAACCCTTTTTGAAGTTAGCACCATATAACTGACTTATAATATGTATTTATAATATATATATGCAGCACTGTATATTCTAAGTTGCTTATAGTTTACACTTGGACCCAATCCAGACATCTACTTAAAAATTTCATTCACTGACTGACTTACTGACTGACATCTGAAACCTTCGAATCTGATAGGGTCAATCTATTTGGGTGAGTGGGTGAGAATTGGCGAATCTTATCGAATCTGAAATTATCGAGCCTGATGGGTTCAATCTATTTGGGCGAGTGGGTGAAGATTGACAAATATTGTTGAATAATTCACCAAATTGCTCACCTGAAACTCAACAAAAATCAGTATTAGAGTTTAAGTAGATTAAGTAGTTAGGATAATCAACTCACCAGCCACGAGAGCAACAGTGGAGCTGTTAGTCTGAGTGGCTCGAGAGTAGCGTTGGCACAGCCTATAGGCTGTCAGTGTGAGCTTATCATCTGATAAACTTTAAATACTGTAGCGAAGCACGGGTATCTGGATATTAGGTTTATATATTTTAAAAAATGCCTAATTTGGTTCTCATAATTAATAAAATACTTTTGGCAAGTTAAGTCGAAGTTGATTTAGTAGTTTGGAAGATGTGTCACTTGCTCAATGATTTTAAGTATAAAGAGATGTTTCGGGTAGCAGGTTGGTGTTATTTGATTGATTCGATAGGTTTTTTTTGTTTGGCCGAGTGGTTGATGGCTTTTGGTCGAATCGATAGGACACAGTTTAGTTTTGAGGGGTGATTAGTTATTAGTTGTTTTGATAAGTTCAGTTAGGGTTACCTGAGTTGTTGGTGGTTTTCAGTTTGTATCGATTGAGCAATTAGATTTGGCTGAGTGGTTTTGTTCATCTATAATATAAAATCTAAATTAATAAATTGAAGATCTGAAATTTTATAGACACCGTAGCAAAGCACGGGTAAATCGACTAGTAAAATATAAATTGTATTTGTGAGCAAAATCCTATAAGTCTGGTTGACAGATGGCACCAACTTCAAAAGGGTTTATTAAAGAGGTATAATTCTCTATTATTTCATACTTTTTAGTGCCTTTTTTGAGGTTCTTTTTTCCCAAAAAAGTTTTTTTTTATTTTCTCGCTACTTGAAACCCTGGTCAGTAAACAATTTTGAGGTAAAATATTTTTTTCAATTTTCCATCTAGGCTTACTAATCTGATCCTTCAGTTAATTGCTAAATTCCATATTGAGCGTTTTGTTTACTGTAGCTAATATTATTGCACCTACTGACCATATATCACTATTTTTTGTTGCTTTTCTTTAACTTACTCTGGGGAATATTTAAATCTTGCAATTGATTTTTAACTACCTTATAGACTAGCTAGAGGTTTTTAAATTTGGCACACTTATGTATCTTTGATGACAATACAATAATCTATTGAAAATTTGATTTTCAGTTTTCAAAATATAAATAACTATATGCATTAAGTAAAAATCATATATAATTCAATGGTAGTTCATATATCATTACAGCTGAGCAGTTTGATATTCAGTTGATTTGATAGTTTCAATAGATTTGCCAGATGGTTGGTGGGTTTAGGTTGATTAATAAGCTTAGTTGTTTTAGTAAGCGGTTAGTGATTAGTTGATTCAATAAGTTAATTGGTTTTGGTAAGTTGTTGGTAGTTTTTGGTTGTTGGTTGATCTAAAAGTTCAAAAATGTTTTTCCCAAGCTTTACTTAGGTTTATCTTAGCTTTTATAATAGTATATGGCCACCCATAAGTTTAAGAAGTAATTAAATTTATTAAATCAATCATAAATCAAAAAATAAACTTATCAAACCAAATAATATACCATCAAACATTTGGCCAGACCCCAAACAATCTTATCTTTTTTTAGCACTAGTGGTTTTCTAAATGAGCTTATCAAATCAATCAAAAACACCACCCAATTAGCCAAAATCAACTTAACTTATCAACAACCAAAACCTAAAAAATGTATATATGTGACAAGAAAAAAGTTTTTTTAATTTATAATTGTATTTCAATAATCAAAAACTTCACTATTTGATTCCTCTGTACAATAAAACTTTAAATAAAAAAGATGTTTAATATTTTTTAAACATATGAGAATTTTCAATATATAACTTATCTTTTTAAACCAATTTTTTCTACTAATTTAACTTATGCAATGTATAATACTTATTTGAGGGGGCCAACCTTGGGACAGATAAACTGCATCAATAGACAATGTATAATAGTAATTTAATTAAAGTTTGACTAAAAAAGAAATTAAAAATAAAAAATAGATTTTTTAAAAAAACTTGCTTTTCTTAAGAGAGAAAATGTAATGCATGGCTCCTTCCAGTGAGCCACAAATGAATTGGGAAGCAGGGCCCAAGTCAATGACCAAAGGGCAGACTAGGCCCCTGAGACCATTCTCCTAGTGCATGTGCTACAGAAGCCATGGGCAAACACCCCTTGAAGGACAGTTGCAAGTATGCTTACCCCCAGCAACATACTCTAACTCCAAGACAAGGTGTATATGGAGGTGATAGCCTTCCCAATCTCACTCTCAAAGTCCAACTCCTGATTGTATAGGCCAAACATGGCTGCTGTTAGACTAAATAATCAATATAAACCTTGGAAGACAGTAATAAAAATAGATAAGGCTTAGGAATGGCTTTATTTGATATATTTAGGCAAGTTGATAGAAAATGGAACTAGAAAACCTCCCATTCTCAAGTTCTATCTCTTATAGCTCTCTGCTGCAAGCATAGATCAAGCTCATTTGCCATGCCTGATGTTATGTCTTTTGAAACATGTCATAAGCAAACCCCAATTGTTTTAGGCCAGATTAAATTCTGTAGTGGCTAAACCACCATACCCAAGAAAAGTTCCAATTCTGATTTGAATCCACCTTTAACCTAGAAACCACCCACTTCAAAACCATTTGGTTTGACCCCAGGCCTGATGAAACGTCTAACTGTCAACCTTCCCCAGTCTTAATCTCAACCTGGGGTCTAGCCAAGACTAACGCTCTCTCACTCCCTCCATCTACCACAACAGCCTGTCCTGTCTTATCAAAGATCAGGGCAATGTGATGTTGAGGATAAACCTCAACTGTCACAGAAAATAATAAAAAGTTAAATAATAAAAAGTAAAAATTTATAAAGTAAAAAAAATTAACCAAAAAAGTTGCATTAAAAAGTATAAATAATTTTTTGCCAAATAATTACTTTAAAAATTTCATGTACAACTTCAAGAAAAGCAAGGCATGCACACTTACATACAATTATACATAAAATCATACAAAGTATATAAATATATAAAATATTTGAATATATATGTAACATTTATAATATAGCACATATATTAATATATTTTGATTATATATTTTATATATTATTTATAATACTGTATATTATATACTATATAATATTAGATATATAATTCTTCTGAGTTCAATACCAGTAGATGAAATTTGGGTAGATGATTAGAAGTTCTCACTAACACAGCCTCCAATTGGTCACCAGCATAGCTGGTGACCTCATTTAGTATCTGCGCCTCATATTTACTTTATAATCAAAAAAATTTTTATACAGAATTACTAACTTATTGTTATTTATATCATTAAAAATTAGATAATTATTTAATGGTAAAGCTTTAATGACTTTAAATTACACTTGCACTTTAAGTAACTTTCTTGCTATAGTTTATTTTAAAAAAGATAACTGATATTATCTAATAAGTACTTTTACTAAAGTTTCTATTTTTATTACCTAATCTTAATTTTAACTATTAAAATTTATTAAAAATTTATAACCACTTAAATAATATTTGCAAGTATAAAATTATATTATAGAAATTAATTTTCAGAAGTATAGGGAAGTAGCACTTCAGTAACTACAATATACATGACATGTACCTGATGGCAAGAGTGGTCAATGCAAACTGTTATATCAGATATATTAGTAACTCATGACAGGGCAACATACAGTTGACCATGTGTGAATAGCTTATGAAGAATCCTATTAGCTGCATATGATATGCATGTGATATAGATTATTTGATATGGAGCAAAACTTAAAAAGTTCCAAAATCAGAATAGCTTTTCAAGAATAAATTTAATATAGATAAAAACACAAAGTATTCTTAAATTATATTAGGGTATCAAGAATAAAGGTGAGTTATCATACTTGTTGGAATCTGGGATGAGTTTATACTTGCTGGTGCTAACTTGCACCAGCTTTCAATGATATTGCAGAAGAAATTTAATCTCTACTTTTGAAATAAATAAAGTGTTTTTTTCACCACTAGTTGTAATATAAGTACTTAAGTGAATACTAAAAAGTTAGGTTTTATAGGTTTTTATTAGTAACTGTGGGTTAGAAAGTTGAACCCTCTTAATGAATCAAAAATTAATATTTAATATCTTAATGCTCAAAGTTTGGATTGCTTAGTAAAGTCTGAATTAGGAAATATTGAGATTCAACCTATCAGATCAGTTGAGACTTGCCTTGCTTCAATGCAAGGGCAGATGGGGAAATAATAACCATGAAGCTGAACCTGTGAGGAAGGGATTTTATATGTTTAGTCCAATCAGAAAGTGGGGAAATATTGTAAGTCCTGGGGAACGTCCTCTGGGTGTCAATTGGGCCATTTTCCTGTTCCCAAGCAAGAAGGCACCAAAGAGGATGGCTGTACCCCTCATTACTCAGGGCAATCTCACTCACATGGTAGATGAGCGCTGGGTAACAGCCCTCCCGCTTCAGATACTGCTTCCAGTACCCACACTCTCCTCAGCAGAACTGCTACAAGGAATCAGAAAAATTTGTGCTGAGATTGCCAAAATGAAATTGATTAGAACTAATTAGAGTGGCAATCAGCCCAATGCTCATATTTCAAATGGTCAAAAAGGTATGAAGACTAATCTATCAGCCAGAATGCCCAACAGTTGTGATTCAGTTAACATGATGATTGAAAAAATCTTCCCACTTCCAAAAATCATCAGGGATTACCCCCAACGGGCAGGTAACAGCATTGGACACCATTAATGAGGTTTCAAAGCTTCCTGCCAGCAAATTGGGCGTTGCGCCTGATGCAATGCCACTGACCAAACAAATGGCCCAGTGACTAAGAATGGGCAGGTTGGACGTCCCAAACCTGTTCCCAACCAAATGGGCCCACCCCTATGTGGGGTGGCCTTGGGGGATTCCTGCTGCTCGTTGGGCCAAACGCCGCACACCAACTGTCAGAAATGCAGTTTAGCCTCAGTTCAGACATTTGAGGTCAAACCAACAGCAACTCAGCCTGCCACCAAATTCTTCAATGTCAGTTTCCAGTTAAATTATCTGTTCCCCATTCCTGAACAATTTACTAGTTAGGTTGAACTTGTGGGACCTGATCCCAGCTTGTTTCCCCTCCAGATCAACTACTATTTAATCAGTCACATCACACTAAGAAAATTGTTGGTCAATTTTTCTTCCTTAAATTTTTTATTAGAAACCTTCCCCAAAAACTTATTTTTTATATGTTGAAAATTAAGCTGCCTTTTCTGCTGGTGCTCCCATACCCCTCAGGGTTAATGGCCATGTTTGTATGGTATTTTGTTTTATACCTGTATGAAATTCTGGCTCACTGGCAGATATTGGTGGAACTCCTTTCCAGTTTCATATTCATCATATCAGCAGCAGTGCCCCAGGCATTCTGGTTTGCTGTTCAGATGCTCTGGCATCTGGGCTGGCAGGCCAGTCTAATTCTTACTTTCTGTTTTCCTGACAAGTATCTTCACCTTACTGTACCCCCTTCAACCCCATAAAAAGGGGCTAGTCTCTGTGGGGTAGGTTGTACTAAATTAGTTATGGCCTGGGGATGAGCCTCTGATGGTCTCTTCTGAATTTGCGCATAGTTGGTGCAATTTAACTACCTGACTTAATGATATTGGCCAAGTATTATTGTCAGACAATTGCCATCTCAACTTTGGCAAAAGAATGTTGTAGGTTAGAATAGTTCTGACTCACCAAATATGATCAGCCAATTACATGTCTGATCTTATGAAATTATTTTGAATGAAAATAATGACAATATTGGCCAAAAAGACCCTGGTTAATTATTAGTGGAACCCCACAAATTGGGGCAACACTATTATGAATACTAACCAGGTAAACAGCACCAAGTCAGGTAGTCAAATTTTTACAGCCATGCAGGTAAACCTGGGGAGTCCATCAAAGGTTTCTCCCCAGGTTACAACTAGTTTAAAGCTAGCACTAAAGCAGGGACCACCCCCTTTTATATGCTTGGCGGGGGTCTTTCAGGGTGCAATAAATTTTGCTAAAGGGTATTGGCTAAAATTCATTAAATTGTTACCCCACAGGTACGTATTGCCAAAAATTAGCTTACCACCAGTCATTCAGCCATAGTTTAGCAAGCTTTCCAAGCTTCAATAGGGAAAATCTGCATATTTCCTTGTTTGGACTGTACCAAGCTGTTCTAAACTTCCCAATGAATTCCCTTTGAAACTCAATACCATTTTAAATACTGAATGGTCAGATAATAAGAGGGTTCATTTTTTATCCCTTGCTGACACTAATAAATCCTTATAAAAATCAACTTTTTAGTTATTAGTGTTTTTATAACTTTATTATCTAAAAACCCTTTTGTGGATCCAGACACCATCAGCACCAGCAAGAGAAACAGCTGGATTCCCACAATTATTACTAAATTTATTACCCCAATTCAATGGGTGTCACTGATAATTGGCTAAAGTCTTTTAGCCAATTGTTTCATTATATTCATCCCAAACGCTCTTCTCACAATATTGGACTTGTATTTGTCTGATAATACTAAAGGATTAATACAAGTAGATATATTTATAATAGATCAAATTTTAAAATCTTTAAAACCAAGTTAAGTAGGTATTTATACAATCAGCTGCAATTAGATAAGAACAAAAACTAAAACCCATTTAGAAATCAGATTACATTAATAAATAAATTTAAATAATCAAACTTATAAAATAAAGGTTATTTGATTTCCTAATTATGGTATGAACTATAATTCTAAATATCAGATTTAAACTAAAACTATTTTTTCATTATATTAGATTAATTAGATAACAGTAAGTTAATTAAAATTTATTCAATTAACTATATATATAATAAAACTAAAAATGTTAGATCAAACTTAAAAACTAATGTTAATTAAATTAGATTTATCAGATAATAATAGATCAAAATACTAATAAAATAAAATTTTGCTGATTGGCTACATATAATATAGGTTAAACCTTATATTTCTAGAATCTAATTATATTAATATATAAACAAAGATATATATAGTAGCTGCCTCCCCAAGTTCAATTCCAGTAGAGGAACTTTGGGTAAAGGATGACTATGACTATATTGGCGTTGCGCACCAATGCCCCAAACTGAGATAGCAAATAGCAAAAGGTGGTCCATGGAGTTCCTGGACTATTGTACACCATGCATGGAGGTTTTCCAGATTTTATCCTCCTTTCCCATTCAATTGATTTCCCCTCAATCAGTGCAGTATCATCCTCAGGTCAGCCCACATCAAATAAAATTTAAGATATATATAGTATTACATTGAAAAGTTATATAGAGAATCTAGTGTGTATTATAAATTAAATAAATCTAATAGCCATTTTTATTCATGATCATTGGAAAATTAGATGATCTGTTTTCTATATTTAAATTTCTGTATATATATGATTTTAATAAAATAGATCTAATTCTGATAGGCAGCACTAACATGTTTATTATTGGAAAATTCAAGAAAATCTTTTATATATCAATAATTGAGTTTATATATACAGTAGGACCTTTATATATTGAACTTCTATATATTGAAAATCTTAATTCAATGAATTTTTTTTAAGTCCCAGAAAATTTTTTATAATTATAAAACTAATAAGAAACAAGTTTCTGTACATTGAAATTTCTATATATTAAATTTTTTCTTAGGAACCATCAAATTTGATATATGGAGTTCCTACTGTATATAATTTTACAATTACCATAAATATCTCTGAAGACATGTTCATCATCAGGGCAGGGGTAAAAAGCTATATTCAAGCTTTCCAATTATCTGAATTTAAGCTTAGGGGTCATAAATCTACTTTTAAGCAATCTAATTGCTTAAAATTAAGCCTTGAATCACCATAGATTCAATTACTGAATCATGGGTAATAAAATTAATTTAAACAAAAATGATACCAACAAACTTTTGGGGTGAGCATCACTAAAAGCAATGCTAAAAATGATGTCATATTAAACCAATCAGCAAACAATTACCCAAAACAGCACACCAACCTTAGGAGGGTGGGCTCAAACAAAAGTGCACCAAACATTCAACCTTGGACATAGGGTTGAAGATGACTGTGTTGGTGTTGTACGCCAATGCCCCAAGCCAAGATTGCAAATAGCAAGGCAGTCCAAGGAGTTCCTGGCCTATCATACACTGTGCATGGAGGTTTTCCAGGGTTTATCCCCCTTTTCCATAAATTTATATCCCCTTAATTGGTGCAGTATTGTCCTTCAGGTTGGCCCACCTCAAAATAAAATTACTAGATATTTAATTCAATATATACAGTATGTATACAACATATACATATACATATACATTATAAGTATATGTATATATACTGACAATATAATATAATATAAACAAGTATATATTGTACATAAGAATGTATATAAATGTGCACACCTTACTCTTCTTGCAGTTATATATGAAAATTTTCAAAGTACAGTAGGACCTCTGTATATCAAACTTCTATTAATCAAAAATCTCCATCTATCAATTTTTTAAGTCCCATGAAATTTTCCTACTATGAATAATAATAGAACAGGTTTCTGTATATTGAAATTTCTATATACTACTTTTTCCTTAGGAACCATCAAATTTGATATATGGAGGTTCTACTGTAATTGTTTGGCAAAGAAATTAATTTATAGTTTTTAGTGCAGCTTTTTTGGTTAATTTTTGTTTTTTACTTTATATTTTTTAATTTTTTAAAACTTTCTCTTTTTAAGAAAAGCTTTTTATAAAAAATTATTTTTACTTATTTTTATTTTCTACTTTTTATTAATTGCTTATCTTTAACTTACAATAAAAATATGTTCAAAGCTTGTGTTTAATTTTTGACTACCTTATGGACTAGCTAAAAGCTTTTAATTTGGCACACTTATGTATATCCAATGACAATTCAATAATGCATCAAAAAAAGTTAATTTTCACGTTTAAAAAAGTTATATGTAAAATATTAAAATTCTATATATATTTAATGGTCTTTGGCATATAGTTACAGCTGAGCAGTTTATATTTAGTTGATTTAATAGCTTCAATAGCTTTGCCAGGTGGTTAATAGGTTTAAATTGATTAATAAAATTGATATTTTTAGTAGGCTGTTAGTGATTGGTTGATAAAATAAGTTAATTGGTTTTGGTAAGTTGTTGATGGTTTTTGGTTGATTTAAAAAATCGTTTTTCTCAAGCTTTTCTTAGGCTTATCTTGTTAGCTTTTTATAATAGTAGATGGCCACCCAAAAGTTTAAAAGTAATTTAATTTTAAAACAATCTTAAATTGAAAAACTTATCAAACCAAATAATATACCATCAAACATTTGGCCAGACCCCAAATGAGCTTATCAAATTAAGCAAAAACACCATTCAATTATCCAAAATCATCCTAATTTATCAACAACTGAAAACTAATATATATGTATATATATGACAAAAAAAGTTTTGTTAATTTAAAATTATATTTCAGTAACCAATAATTTCACTATTTGATTACTCTGTACATTAAACTTTGAAAAAATTTGTTTAATATTTCATAAACATATGAGAATTTTAATATATAATAATATTGCTGCCTGAGGTGGGTGTATCATACAGCTGAGTGCTCTAATGCTTTACACTCATCCTGTGTCATGTGTGGCCAGTATGGAACGCTGTTTCACCACCTGGAGAAGTGCCCCACCTCTAAAGTAATATGGCGCGAAGTCCAACGTCTGCTAGGCCAGGATCAAACACACCCTTCAGTCTGTCAAGAGATATGTTTGCTTCATCAATGGCCTCCCCCTCCCCACCCTCCCTCCATGCTCTGGTGGTTGCAATCGCCATGTGGACTATCCACACGATTGTCTTGGATGCCATCGCTGGATCCATCCCCACCCTCCCTGAAGCTGTCCACAGATTCTGGTCCCATTTGGTGGATCACTTTCAAGTGTGGATGTTTGGATATCTCCCACCGCGTCGCCAACAGCTGGTCTCCTCCTGGTTCCTGGTCTTGTTCATCAAATCAGACCCCTTCCTCCACACGTGCTCAATAGTGGCTACGTCCCCTACACACGTTCCCTCCCCCTTCCCATAAGTGGCGTTCCCGCTGGCAATAAGAGATAGCATCGCTTCTCTGGGGTGCCTCCCCTGGTACTAAGTTTTGTCTCATCTGAGTCATATTCGGAAGTTTCTGTCCCATGGTCAGCCTTCCCTGCAATAAATTTAAATTTAAATTTAAAGTTTAAATATATAATAAATATCAAAAAACTCTCTTTAACCGCTCAAAGTCACTTTTGAGCGATTTTAAATTTAAGATCATTTATCCACAGCCATCTGCCCAAACCTATTCTTTGATGTCCTTGGCTCTGCCGCCTGCCACCCCAGTGTGGGGCAGCAGTGCACCCCCACCTAGCATTTTCCGCCC
>JAKSZP010001810.1:0-69055 GCA_022478985.1 Massospora cicadina
GTCAAATCCAACTTTAATTGATTACTTGAGTGAAGTCAGTTTTGGCCTATTCAACCAACTCGGATGGCAGTATCTCCCTATTGGTGAGTCAGTGCTTGGGCCCACTGTGGCATAACCCCCATTCCCCCATTTTAGCTTAAATATGTTTTCCCTGACCAACATTCCTTGTTGGTCAACTTCCCAAATAAAATTTTTCCAAGTTTAAGCTATTTTAAATTTTATGATATTCCAAACGCTCCTGTGCGTGAACCTCTTTGTGGAGGTCTCACACTTCGTTACCCTTGCAATTTCAAGTACCTTGCAGCTCTCCCCTCGTGCACCGTTTGTTCACCCAGGTTCCCTCCAACCTGGGTCACTTAGCCCCTTTCTATATGTGCACCGTGTCTCCTTAACTAGTGTTTTATTTATAGAATACGTAATTTTATGTCTAAGTGGTTATTGCTCCAGCACCCTCTGCTGGGCTCTAATCACGTTGGCAATAACGGCTAGTTCCCTGGCATTGTCCTAGTGCACCGCGCACTGCCACGCTGGGAACAGGAGAGTTATAGACACTCTCCTTACAGAACCAATACTCCTCTCAAGAACTTGGCAGCACATACCAAGGCGATTCATACCACTAATTAGTAATTATTTTTGATCAAAAACTCAATTGATATTAAAAACTAATTTTGACATAGACCAACAAAGCCCATGTGCCCAGGTCATTTAGTTGGCTATTATTTTTTGTCCAACCAAATTAATAAAGCCCTCATGCCCATGTTATCATAGCCAAATATTAAGTGGAATTGCTAGGCCACAATTTTAAGCTTTGCATAAGATTAAAATATTCCTGATCTATATCACTGATATTTGATATGATTCATAATAATTAAGCGTGTTAACGTTATTATGTCCCTATCAAATACCTGACAATCAGATTCAGTCAACAACTCAACATATGACCAACAAGAAACGTTGGCCTTGAGCAAAGATACTTAAGCCAGCTTGGGGAAATTATGGATCAGCAGAAGTGGTCCCAAGCCTTGGTGCGCCAATAGGCGCACGCTTCCATCTGAAAGGGTCACATACCTCAAAATTGATTTTACTCTAGTAATTGACTGAAGTTGAATCTGACCCAAGCTTACAATTTTGTAAATGGAATGGGTTTTAAACCCCTTCACCATAAACTGAATTGCCCCATTCTCAGTTTGACTTGAAACTTATTTATTTTAACCCCAGAGCCAAAACAGGGGGCTGGGCTTTAGGCACACCACTTGTATCAACAAGGCGTACCTCGCCTGTACCCAGCGTTAATCCAAGGTGTGTTTGAGATCAAAAAGAGCATGAAATTTCACCTTCTGGACCTCCTGCCGCCCAGCATTGTCCCAACTGTTGGTTCCCTATATAAGGTCATGTAAACATGACAGAGTAGTCAGTGCAACCAACTTCCAACCTTGAACTAGGTGGAAACCCTGCGGATCTTGGGAAACTAGCAACAACAATGATAAACTGGAAAGATTGAAGGGGATAAACCATGAGAGAGTCAATAAAGGCCGCTGAACCACAAAATGGTGGACAAGTCCCAAAGAGTGCCTCTGAGCCATAGCTAGTGGTTAAGCCTCAAATGGAGAAGTTGTTGGTCAACTGGGTTGTTGGGTCGCCCTGCGAATTTTATGGAAAGGTCGCCTATGATTGTGAAAATCAAGGGCCAGCAGTCTTCATACTGTTTGGCCTGGAACAATAATGGATTCACCTATCATTGATAATGAAAAATTCTTTTTAGATAAACAGCGCATAAACTGGACAATCTTGAACAGGGGTACGTCGTCCTCCAAAATCAGATCCAAGATGTTGTAAAGCTCACAGTATGATTTCACCACAGTGGTCATTGCAATGCACATATCAGATTTGGATAAAGTCTCACCCTTTTAACATGGGCTTCCGCCATAAATTGGTCAGCAAATGCAGTAAGGGTCTTATTACACTGTAGCCAAATGGTCAAAAACTCAGCCTTCTGCTGCAACATCTTTGTGGTACCCAAAAACAACCGCAGCACAGTATCCTTCACTTCTTGGTATTTAATGGAACCTTGGAAGGTAGCAGGTGACTTGGTCGGCACTTCCAACATCTAAGGTGGATATTTACAGTTTAGCTTTACACTGATTTGAGGCTCCTTCCACCAAAAACTCAAATCATCTAAAGGATCCATGGAAGTTTCCATTTCAAGTCAATTAGGGTAGCTTATTGATACAAATCTTCTCCTCACACTCATAACTTCGGATCTTTGGAGCATGCTAAGGGATGGGTAAAGACACATAAGCAGTATCTTGATAAATAGATGTTCCAGTGGTGGATGGCTTGTCCACCGATTCAAAGTTAGCGTGGTCTCCTTTGTTGGAAAATACATCCATCACTTGGGAGAATTGGTTCAATGAACCAAATACATCTCTGGTGCTGCCCTCCTGAATGAGTAGCTCATGCTGCATGCGGTTCCCACAAAAAGCCCTTAACTTAGTACCCATTGTGATATTATCCATAATATAATTCCCCTGAGTAGCCCTTTGCTGATCGTCCACTTCCCAATGAGGGGACTGGGTTGTACCATCTAGTTTCCGCTCTTCACAATGCAGTTGTTCAGTAGTGGCATCCAAGCGATTAGTAAGTTGCCTGTTTTGTTGTCCAAGAATCTGCATTTAACTGAACGTGCTGTTGAGCTGGTTCATTAAGTTGTTCCACTCCTAAAGGAGCTCATTCTGATTCTTGAGCACCGCGTCTAAAGCAAGTTTGAGCTCCACATATCCATCTGGCATAGTGTGCCATGAGGATTCCCTGTCAAAACAGGCCTGATGTGGCATGGCTGGCAATTGGAGAATCCTTTATTTTTGGTGGTTGATCAAGGGACCCTTGTAGTGAGCACCACTGCTATAATTTTGGTGATATACTTGCTATGTCAGAAGAGTTTATTCAGGGTTGAGCCCATTAAGCAATCAGACAATATGGAGATTGTTGATCATTAGAGCACACTTAATAAATAAAATAAAATAAAATTAAATTAATTGCCCCAATGACACCTCTTTAATAAATTAATATTTGGAAGCAGATGCTTTCTGCTCCGCTTTAACTTCCTTAATAACTATAATCCTCCTTCTTAAATTGTCTCATCTTGCTTATATATCAGTGACTTTGGTCAAAACCCCTCTTTTGGCTTAGACTAATAGATTTTACCATATTCTCTTTGGCTCCAACAGAGTATACTATTCTTAAATCTCCTATCAACCTAGTTTGAGGAAATCTACTAAATAATCATCATATGTCAACAATGCCTTATTGCCTTATTTAAAGCAATCCAATAATTATCCTTCTTGGCACAATATTGTCTCATTCCAAGGCGCTCAGATATTTATACACTGTAAATAATGGTCAGTATATTCTAGACAATCCTCTGTGGCTATTTAGGGCTTAACATCCAGTCATATCAGAATCTCAACACCGCATTAAGTCTAAGTCAAGATTATTTTCCTCCACTAAAGTGTCTATTAAGGCCCAAAGTTTGTTTTATCATGATTCTCACTAAATTGATAAAAAATATTGGATACTCGTATGAAGCTTACCTAAATTTTAGGACAGAGTATCAGGTTTCTCACTAAAACAAGTATATTGATAAAATAGGACTTGATCTCTATTAGTGGTCAGAGTTTTTATTAAAACCCTTTACTGTTAGATATTAACCAGATGGTATTGTTTAAGTTTTTTGTAGGATATAAACACCTATTGTTGAATCTTTTACTGATATCTGAATACAGATATGCTAGTTAGTTTTTCTAAAAGTAACAACACTTATTAAAGCTTTTTTTGAAATGTTAAGTACTATTTTAAGTACTGAGGAAGTAACAAGATCAAGGCTAAATTAGATATCAAGGTTAGATAATTAAAGATGATATAGATCATAATAGTCAAGAATATTCCAAGCCATGCACCAATCTCACTTAATCCTATCAGTGTATCATTAGAAGATCAGTTAAGATTTGAACCTGATTTGTTAGTTCATACCTCCATTGTAATTGATGTGGACCACTTGTTGCTTCATAGAGTTTTAAAACTAATATATTTATAGGTCCAATGGCATACTATATATATAAATATTAAATATAGTTGGTATCAACTATAGTTAAATATTTAACACCAAGTTAAAGCTTCATCTTTATTAGGGGAACCCTGACAGTCTTCAACTCTCCTCATGTTTTCTTTTGAGTATAATAAGAAAGGCATTAGTAAGTAAGACAAAAATTTCCTTCATAGATATTAGATATGCAAGAAGGGGTCAGGCATAAGTTATAAGCAAAACTGGGGTGCCACCTAAGAAAGACAGGGAACAAGTCTCCACATTGAGCGATACTTGGGTCATTTTATGTCCTTGTTAAGGTTCTTGATTGGGGTTAGTAGCCAGCTCCAACTCAGCATAGCGCCCACGGAACTTCTCATGTTATAAGGTGGAGTGAAACTTCAGCAGCACTAAATCCATATGTTTCTCAATTTGTGTCACGACAAAGGTTTCTTCTTTTAGAATGGCCCTCAAGCAAGTGGAGGCCATTTCAGGAAGGATGTTAGGTTAAAGGTTCTATCAGAATATTGAGCAACCCGGTAAGAGGTAACTTTAGCTTCTTTAACCAAAGGGCAGAAAACATAAATGTACTCCATGACGGTTATGTTCCCCTGAGTGAGGTCCAGGAGAGCAGATCAAGGAGCGTCTTAGAAGTCATTTCGTGTAGCTGCTCTTGACCAGTTGAAAGCAATCATCCAAGAAGCTCAGAAGAGCTAACTGTGATTTTAATATCTCAGTGAACCAAAACAATAAGTAAGTGGCATGGCAACCATATGGGCAATCTGGAGAGAAGCCATAGTATTTTCACCTGATGCTACTGTCAGCTGGGATTGGAGCCTTACTTTTGAGAAGTCTTGTGCACTATGCTTAGCTCTTCTGAGGTAAAGCCTGTTATATGTATAGTATGGTGAGATCAGGTTAGGGGAGGGCGCATATAGGCCCATGGGATGTGAGGAGACATGTGGCTTCCCTCATGAGAATTGAAGGGAAAAGATGACCATCAGAAGTCTGGTTGTAGCCATTGTCAGACATTTGAATGTTCGTTATGATTGTAGAAATATCCAGGTGTTGAATTATTTGATTTATTTGAAAATTATATATAATTTACTAAGAGAATTAGAAGACTAGTTCTAAAATTTGCCCCACGCTAACTCAAATTTATTCATGCCACTCAATTGAAAACAAGCTTCTTTTATATAACTGAAGGAGGTTTCAGGGTGTGTAAGTACTTTTCCCTCTATCAGAAGCCAAAGAGTAGACAAATCTACTAAAATGAAACTACTTCTGAACCAAATTGTTTGGTTAGAATTAATTTAATCTTTACCAAATGGTTACATCATTCAACAACAAACCAACCAGTGACTGTTAAGTTAAGTCAAAGTGAGAATATTCTCAAGAGCGCTTTATGATTAATTACCTCAAAAATTAAAATCGTTTCTCTTTATTAAAAATGTGATAGCCAGGATCAGAAACACTTTAGTCTTAATATGACTGAACTAAAATTGTGACAATACTGATTATAAACTTCACTTTGGGTTCAGTAGATAAACACAAAAATTAGTAGGTACAACGTCAAAAAACAAAAACTCCATTAGATCAAACTTTTTCATGTTGTTGAAAAAATTATTGTGACGTCAACAAAATTGTACCACCTGGATATCTTTATGTTTTCACTATTAAAAATATATACTGTTAATTTCTATATAGTTTAATATCTTGTGATCATATTCTTGGTCCTTAGATAAGTTACATTTTTTTATCATTTTAATATGATGTATAAACCCATCTCTACTAGGAAATAAAGTATCATTTATAATGTCTATCTTCCTTGTTAATTGCTAGTTACATTTGTGGTTACCTTTAGGTTCCAAATTTCTAGATGGCTTCCAAGTTTTAATACTTTTGTGACTATCCTTATTGTTAGAATTTTAAGGCTAAGCACTGTGAGCAGTACCCCTAGTCAGGAATTTAACAGTTATAGCATTCAAATAAAACTTGTTCTGACTGTTTGTCCACCATATTTAGGAAATGGGATAGCAAGTGAAAAGCTTCATCTAATGTGCCATATGGGATCCTTTCAAAATACCACAGTGCAGTTTGTAAAGAAAGGACAAGTAAGGGCCCACAAGAAGGAGAGCGCCAGAGGTAAAGCCCTTATCTGTGGTTTTAATTTACCAGTGAGGAGCCCTTGGGCAATGGCATGTCCAATACTCAAGGTGACAAGGAGAGTCTGGCCTCCTGAAAGTGCATACAATGATGCAACTGCCTTTTCACAGTTGGCAGATGAATCAATCACCAGTTTCTTAGCCTAGTAATATCTATTTATAATGAAGATAATTTAAGATATTTTAAACTAATTTTATATATCAGATTTTATTACATTATATATCAGATTTTATTACATATGCTTTGCTACGTTGTTTATAATTTACTAGATGATTTTAATTTTTTAGTTTTTATATTGGTATATAGCTGTCAATAAATTCAGAAACATTAAACCTATTAAATATTCCAGCCTCCAACCACTTAGCCAAAATCAATTAATCCTTCCAAATTAACTAAACCATCTATCACTTAGCTGAAACTATTGAGCCCATCAAATCAACTAAAAAGTGAACCACCACACAGCAAAAACTAATTTTTGAACCTACAAAACAGCCAAAACTACTGACCACTTATCAAAACCTACAAAAAAATCCAAATAAATGAACATTAAAATATTCAGCCAAATTGCTATATAATTACCATTAGAAATATATATGTTTTAGATCTTATATAAATTAAAGAAAAATCTAGATTTTATTTATGTTGGGCTGACCTGAGGATGACACTGCACCAATTAAGGGGAAATTGAGTTAATGGGAAAGGAGGGTAAAACCCAGAAAACCTCCATGTGCGGCATTCTGATAGACCATGAATTCCATGGACTGCCTTGCTATTTGCTATCTTGGTTTGGGGAAGTGTGCGCAACGCCAACATAGTCATATTTATCCTACTCAAAGTTCACGTATAAAATTAAAACTGGGAGGCAGTGGTCATTAATAGATCTTATATAGAACTGATATTAAAATATATATGAGATTATTAAAAAATTACATGCTAGAATTCCATTTTCAAACTTTATATAATACTTATGCCAAGTTTGGTGATTTTTGGGTATTTGCTCATGAGATAATTTATCCTATATATAAATAAATAATCAGAATGATACTTTTGTGAAGAAAAAATTTAAAAATTCTTGTTGATACCCAGCTTAACACAGATTTGTTTGTGAGTTTTGAGTTTACCAGATGAACTTAAACAATTCTTTTCTATACTGGTAATTGGCTACCAATAAAATTAAGAAATCAAATTTTGATGATTAAATATAAGAGTTTACCAACCATTTAACCAAACCATAAAACTTATTAAATTAACTAAAACATCAACCACTTACCTGAAACCATTAGAACCATTGAACAAATCAAAATTCACCAACCACCCAGCTAAAACTAACTAATTTATCAAAAAATTAATCACTAACTGCTTTCAAAAACCATCAAGCTTAATAATCAACCAAAAACCATCAATTTCTTGGCAAACCCATTTAACTATCAAATTGACCAAATTTCAAATTTCTCAGCCATAACAATATACTGATTACCAAAAAACACATGTACTTTTCACTTTTATCTTATTATAAAAGTTAAAAATCTGGCTTCAAGGTGCTCATGGAACCCTCCTGCACACCTATAGCCAAAATTTAAAAACTCTACATGCTGTAGTTTTGGCTGGGCATTGTGCACATGCATGCATACACATACATACTTGTTTTACAATTATAGAAATTCTAGAAGATAAAGCTTCTTAATACATCATTCCATGTTGTAATTTATACTTGGTTATTTAGTGAGGATTTAGAATTAAGGCGCTGCTCATGCAAAGTCCATGGGCAGCTTGGACCTTAGTGGGACTATTTCAAGAATCTTGTCCCCAATCATCTTGTCTAGACCTGTTCTAAATTCTCAGATGGGTACCTCCATGGTTAAGAAAACTTTTTCACAAGTAATTTTACGCTTTTATTTTTTTTGAAGCTAGTTATTTTATAAATATTCTAATTTTCTAAATTTAAACTAATTTAATGATTTTTTGTCATGATTTATCACATTGATGAATCCCCCTTGGGTTGGTACCATATAGTACTAAAAAAATGATTTATCAAATTGCTATTTTTGATGCCAAACTTTGTCTCCTACCCCAATGCTGTCTGCTATGTCTGCCAGCTAAAGCGGGCACCAGACAAGTTCACCCAAAGCTTCCTCACCTTTGGTTATGGATTCCTAGGATGTTAAATGAGGTGCCATATTATGAAATTTTTATCTCTAATAATCCCTTTGTTTGTCCCATTTGCAAATAAAAATGTGTGGTGGCTCCCCCTTTTGGGTTGGGCACCACTAATGCTAAAAAAATGACAAACTTTGTCACTGTAATCCTTTTGTACAGTAAATTTATACTTCTTGGTATCTTATTTGTCAGATTATCATTTATAATAATACAGATTCCATTGTATTCTTCTTAGGCATTTATTTTATTTTAATAGCATCTGATTTTTAAGATTGCCATTTCAAAGGTCTTTGTCTTTGATAGCTATCTGTTGAGCTCTAACCTTTGCAATAGGTAAGTTTGGAGCTATGTGATAGTCAGGAAATGCATTGGCTGTTGCAAATAATTAACCTCAACGAGGCCTGATGGCAAAGATTGAACTAATAGATAATCTAGGAAAATTAAATTGATTGGGTGAACTCACTTTCATCTCAAATTACTTACGTTGTTTTGTCCATGGACCTACTATCCTGAATAAACAATACTTAAATTGTTTAGATTGATTATATCAGGCTACGTTTTATTGAATATAAACAAAAACATAATTTAAATTTATTAAATTAGGTGTTTTGGAATATCAACATAAAAGTCAGAGATTTTACCCATCTTGTTTTATAAGTGTAATAATTAAGCAGTTTTACTGTTCAATAATGACCTAGTAGGTTTGTACTTCATTGTCTCTTTACTATAAAATCACCTATAAAATAAAATATAAATTAAGCTTTACCTTAAGGTAAAAATCTTAAGTTCTCAATATGTTTTAAGGCTGGACGTTGTTTGAAACTGTCTTTACCATTACATTTATTGTCATGCTGTGATATCAACATTGCATCTTGTCATTTAACTTAAAAAGAAAGATGACAGTGATATTTAGATTACTTAAGTTATTATTTAGATTGTCCTAATTAAACTGTGCGTGACAGCAGGCAGGATAGCTGATAACTGTGATGGATTCCAAATTTATTTGAATTATTCTTTAAATTGGGCTACTTCTAGTTGTGATGGTTTAGGCAATTGTCTTATAGGTAAGATCAATGTATATGTATATGAGTATGTTTGTTCCCCCACTTCTCCAAAACTACTTAACCAATCTCAACTAGACTTGATACAAATGTTCTATGAAAAAAGAAAACCAATGTAGGTAGGATTAATTCAAAAGCATAATAATCAGATAAAAGTCATATATATGAGATGCAAATCTTATACAATTCTAATGAGAATTGGTAACATTTTAGCCGTGAGGTTTGATATCTGATTAATTTGATCTTGCCATTGGTTTTGACTAAGAAGTTTGGTTAATAATTATTTGATTTGATTGTTTCAATTGTTTTATTTTAAATTTGGGTTATGCCCATGAGTTTGGAACTGCTGTTTTGTTATTTTTCAAACTTGGCATTAAGGCTATTAGCATGGTCACATGCATCTGGTTAATCCACAGCTTTTAATTAGCTGGGCAGTGTAATGAGTTAATTTATTATTGATGACATATTAACAGATACAATTTTTTCTGCAATTTTGTGCTCTGATTGAATGAGAACTTTAAATTAACAGCATAAATTTCTTTAAAATAAATATAGGGCTTTGTAATGTGCACATGACATAATAGTGGAGACCAACCCCAAAGATAAGGCTGGGCGCCAGGAGGCCCAGAAGATGAGGCTACAGTCCCTCCCTGACCTGAGGCATACCCTAGACCAACGCTGGGTATGGGCAAAATATGCCCAGGTTGGTACTAGTGGGGTGCCAAAGGCCCAGCCCCTCACATTGTCCCAAGCATTGAAATGGATGGTCTACCAAATTAACGCAAACAGTTTTATTTGGTTCATCGAGGAACAGAGTTTTGAAACCCATTCCATTTATGAAACAATGCGTTCAGGTCAAATCCAACTTCAATCAATAACTTGAGTGAAGTCAGTTTTGGCTTATTTAACAAATTCATATGGGAGCGTTGCCCTATTGGTGGTTCAGTGCTTGGGTCCACTGTGTCATGGATACAGCTAAGAAGAACTAGACTGGCTCCCAGTAAGGGTGCGTGAGCGCCCAGTGGAGGGCCCAGAATGCCAGAGGCATAGCGGTCCAAGTGACCAAGATAAGTGGAGATCTACAGGACATGTGAGGGAAGCAAACGTTCAATAACATACCAAAGGCTTCTAAGGCAAACCAAATGGTTGCATTGGGGCAACCGCAAGTCTTATGGGGGCAACCCCCAAGGGTGAGAGAGGCAGGGAGGACAACGACTCCTCCAGGAATTGCAGTTGCTGGCCTTCAGAACATGAAGGTGAGGCTTGCACACCAGCAGGAGATGGCATAGAGACCACCACGTTGTTGGGAATGTAGGTAGAAGTGGAAGAAACCCCATAGGAGGGGCTGGAACTGAGTTTCCCCAAGTGGGGACACTCAAAGTCCTGCTGCTGAGCTGGACCCGCAGTGGAAAGGGCGGCTAATGGAGCCAAACCCACACATGGCAGACCTGGGACGCCTTGAGACCGCTCCCCCTGGGGAGCAGACTTGGCAGACTCGACATCCAAACAAATGGAAGGGCCCCTGTTTAATGGACGCAAAGGAACAAATGGAACAGTGGGCTCGCCTTTGGGGCAGGCCAGATTACTGTGTCAACGATCCACTGCCACGTGGCAGGATTGAGTGACCAGATAATCCAGTCTGTGAACATTGGGAACAGGATTTGGGCAACAGTGCACTTTGTCAGATTGAATGACAGAATTGTGTTTAAATCTGTGTTAAAAGTGGGCAGAGTCTGTGGCAAACTAAGCAGATACACTGATTTTTATTTTTGCAAGGCTAAAAAGAATGAACTGACAACTGCTCCCAGTGGGGCCAGTTGCCTTTTAAACAGCTTGATAGGCATAGGGAGGAGTCAAGGGATTGGTTGTTTGTGGAATGGGAGGGAATTCAGTTGGCTAACTTGGAGGGGGGTGAAAGGCAGCTCCCAATTTGGCATAAGCTTTTAAAATTTTGATAATTTTCCCAACTTCTTGTGACAAGCCAAATTGATGCTGCTGATCTAGGTCCTGATGACTCAACTCAGCCAATTTGCACAGCTTGGGAATTTTTGGATTCGTCTTGGAAAGCAGAGGCTCATGGATCAGGTTTATTGCAATTTGGTCCAATCCCACAATAGGGTGGCTCACATGATCTGAACCTCCTGGAACTGCCTTGGGACATCAGACCCGATGATCTGAGACGTTTGCACCTAGGTTACCAATCTAAGCCATGTTCTGATCTGGCTCCTGAACCCAGCTAGCCTGAACTGGCTCCCCCAGTCCAGAAATTACCAGCCAGGCTCTGACACTGGGAATTGCAATTTTCCCAATTTTTCCCAAGGCTGGCCTGGGGAGTGGGTGGCCTCCGGACCCCCTCCAAGCCCCCTAACATGAACCACCTCACTGCTGACCCCCTCTATCAACCCTACCAGGATTGAAGAGGAGGGAAGGGGTGGGAGTGGGGTGGCTTTGGGGAGGAAAGCTGTCACCGAGCGCTTGTCTATCATGTGGGTGAGGTCACCCAGTTGTGACAGAGGGTCCACAGGAGCCTTGGGGCCCCTCTTCATCCGGAAAGGGTGCTGATCCCTATCCAGCTTCAAGGGCTGGTCCCCAAGACTTACACTACATTTCCCTTTTTCAACAGGGAGGATCCCACCCCCGGGGGCATGGACCAAGGCATAGTTCTTGTGGTGCTCTGGTAACTTTATGGCCAGGATGGCCGCGATCTTCTGGGATGGGTGGGGTTCAGTTGGGTGAGAGGCGTGGAATTCCTCAATAAGGTCTTTGCAGTTCATACATCGCGCGCGTTCACCCAGCTGTTCTCATATGGGGGTAACCTTTCCAAATGACCAAATACTGGATGGTTCAGCAGGACTAACAGGAAGCTACAATAGCCTCCACCTCCAATTCCTGGGATTCCCCAACGATGATTGGGTCAGGGGACGTTGGCCTATCCCCCTTAAAAGGGGGCAGAAGGGAGGTGTGGAAGACATTGTGCTGCTTCCAGCGTGCGGGCAGTCTCAGGCAGTAGGCTCCATTGCCTAAATCCTTCTCAACCTCAAAAGGTCCTGAGCACTTGGCTGAGAGCCTGTGGGTGGGGGCCTTCATGGGGAGGTTGCGGGTATCCAACATGACAAGAGAACCAACCATGATCTCATGGCCTGGAAGGCGCTTCTGATCACCAAACCTCTTATAGTCCTCGAGGGCTTTTTCAAGTGTTTGCGGACCAGGTTATGCATCTCATGGAGAGAGCTCATGCGGTCCTTAGCAGCCAGAACTGCTGTGGAGAGTCGAGGGACCAATCTGGAATGAGGTGTTAAACCCCAAGGTGGCCTCAAATGGAGAAAAGTTGGTGGAGGAATGGAGGGAGTTGTTGTATGCAAACTGTACTAGTGGTAGATCCTTGGCCCAGGTGTCTTGTGCAGCTGTTGCATAGCAGCGCAAGTACTGCTCCAGTACCTGATTCACCCGCTCAGTCTGCCCATTAGACTGGGGGTGATAGGCCATGGATCGACAGGGCTTGATGTGAAGGAGAGTCAACAGCTCTTCCCAGAACTGGGCCATGAACTGGGGTCCCCTGTCACTTACTATCTCCTGGTGGAGACCAAACATGGCAAATACATGATTGACAAACAAATTTGCTGTCTCCATCGCAGTGATAGAAGAGAGGCAGGGGATGAAGAGTGCCAACTTGGTAAAACAATCCATGACTACCATTATGGCATTGGAACCACAGGAGTTTGGTAGCTCCATGATGAAATTCATGGAGACTGAGGTCCATGGTCCCTCAGCCTGCTGCAAGGGATGCAACAACCCCTTTTTTCCAGAACGATCAGATTTTGCCCAGGCGCAGGTGACACAACAAGAGATCCAATTGGGAATATCCTTTGAGGACCCAGGTCAATTATAGGTTCTCTTGATGAGATCACACACTTTTTGATCCTGGGGTGACTGACAGTCTGGGGAACGTGGTGTTCCTCAATGACTCAACTGCATAAGGAAGGAGGAACCCACACCTGACCAAGGAACCAGATTGTCCCATCCCATAAGTATATGGGGTTTTCTTGCAGCGCATGGACTCCAAGTCAGCCAGAAGCTCGATTCCTTATGGGCAGCAGGTTTGGGAAGTAAGGACCCATGGGAGGAGCAGAGTGGCTGGGTCTACATCAGCAAAGGACATGACAGGAGAAGCCAATGTGAGGATTTGAGAGAGAGGCACCAATAGCATAAGATCCAAGGGGTCCTCCTCCCTGCTAGAGAACAGTGCGTGGTTGCAACTGATCATGTTCAGCAAGACGTTCAATGGACCTTTGATGAATTCATACTTAAACTGGAACTCACAGAGGTCTTGATACATGCAGGTCTGCCAGTGACCTAACTTCTGAGGTTTACAGTAATAAAGCAGGGCCTTATGGTCCATCTGAACGGTAACCTCATGCAGGGCATCCTGTAGGAGATATTGCCAATGGGTGAGTGACCACGCCACTGCCACTAGCTCCTTATCATATATCGGCCAAGCCTTCTCAGTTGTGGTAAACTTCTGAGAGTAATAGGCCACCGGGTGCTCAACTCCCTCGTGCTCCTGCAGCAACACAGCACCCACAGCCACTGATGAGGCATCGCAGGCTACTATGAAAGGCCAGGACATGTCGGCATGCTACAGGACAGGGGCTGTGACAAACACTCCTTGATACCATCAAACGCCTGCTGGCACTTGGGGGACCATATAAAGGGGACGTTCTTGCCTGTGAGGGGATGCAATGGGGCTGCCAATTGAGAGGAAACTGGGGAAAATTTCCTCACAAAGGTGACAGTACCCAGAAATCTGTGAAGCTGTTTTTGGGTGGTTGGGGTGGGCCAAGACTAAATGGCCTCCAACTTTCTGGGGGGGACAGAATACCCATCCTTCAAGACAAGATTCCCTAGGAAAGTAACCTCATCCCTGAAGAACTCGCACTTGGAGGGCTTTATGAAAAGCCCTGCCTTGTGGATGGCTGCCACAACTGCTTCGAGGTCCCTGATGTGTTGTTCAGGGGTAGGGGAATGTACCAGGATGTTGTCAATATAGGCCACCGCACAAGAGAAACGCAAGTCCCCCAGCACGTCATCAATCAGGCGTTGGAAGGTGGCTGGTGCATTCTTCAAGCCAAATGGCATCACCCTGAACTGAAAAAGCACCCAGTGAGTGAAGATTGCTGTGAGCCACTCCTATCCCCTTGCCACCCTCACCTGATTGAAGGCATTCACAAGGTCCAACTTCAAAAAGACATGGGACTTGGCGATGGCCTGTGCTATGCTCTGCTCTAAGGGCAAAGGATATGAGTCTGGGACGGTGATGTTGTTGAGGTGTCCATAGTCAATGCAGGGGCGCAGGGACCCATCTGCTTTTCTGGCGAAAACTATGGGGGAAGCAATCAATGACGTTTTTTTGATGAGCTACCCCTTCTCTAGCATGTCATCCAGCCAACTGCCAAGAGCCATATCTTCCTCCTCCATATAGGGTTAAAGGGGGCAGTTAATCTTGACTAGGTTGACCATCAAGTGGAACATCAAGTTTTACTCAGAGTGGGATGGGAGCTTGGTTGCCAGGGACATGTCAAAGATAGCTTTGTATGGAGCTAAGCACAGGAGAAAATCTGGAGGGAGGTCAGCTAGACTGGACTCTGGTGGGGCAATGGAACCAAGGGATGCACCCTGGGAAAGGTTTTTCAACAAGGGAATCTCAACACTCAACTTGAGGTTTTTAAACAACAAGGAGTTGGTGGCAAGATTGATATGAACTTGTTAGCGGTGCTGTTAAGTTTTCAGCCGATGGTGCAAGCTAAAGTAAACTTAACAGTGAAATTGAGGATATAAACTCGCTTTTCAAATGAAACTCCTGCTCATAATTGGGAAGTAGATTCTCCAATAATCCTTGATAATAGCCAAGTAACTCCGGTATGCTCACCATTCTTAAGTCTACTGGCACCAACAAATACAAGACCTTCTGTCTTTGTACAATATCAGGAAATTATTCCTTTATAATCAGGACTACTTCTCTGGCAGGCAACTATGTACTTTTCTTTGGGAAGAATAAACACACACAATTATCTAATATAGATGTAACGGTGACAGATACAAATATCTGACAGATGATAGATGGATAATAATTAATAAACTAAGCGACAGTAGTTATTAATGATCAATAAACTAGTAAATGATGATTAATTGATGTTTTATTAATCAGCCAAGCACTGGTATTATATACCTCTTGGGCATCTCCTGGCCGAACTCATCTATTAGATGAGTTCATTCATATTATGCCAATCCTCTTCTGGTCATGGCAATAATTATGAAAAATCCCCAAGTCAATTTGGCCCATGAATTGACTAAAAATAATCATTTCAGCCCAATTGGAGGCAATTTTACTCTCATAATTGGGACGACTTTGGGTTTTGAACTCAGCATCATAATCTTCCCAAATTAGAGCTACATCATAACTCAACGTCTAACAATAAATGGGGGATAAAAAATAAATGATTATAAAAGATGACGCACCCCAATTTGAGACATTGGCAGGCCTCTCAAAAGCACTAAGTACGCCCATAATTGGGATGACTTTGTATTTTGAACTCAATATCAAAATTTTCCTGATTAGTGCTACATCATAACTCAATGTCTAATAATAAATGGGGAATAAAAAATAAATGATTTATAAAAGATGACGCACCCCAATTTGAGACATTGGCAGGCCTCTCAATAGCACTAAGTACGCCCATAATTGAGATGTCTATGTTTAAGTGCTTAATTACAGATTTCATTGGTTGAGCCCAACTTCCACCTTAGTGCATTAAGATTAATGCACTAATTTAGGAGGTGCAATTTTTAGTTAATGCCGTGGGACCACTTTGCACCCAAGTGTACCCATAATTGTCCATAATATAATAATATCATAGCTATTATTGGCTACAATAATTGGGCATTGCAGGTGCAATTAGAGCGGTTATGAGGTGAATCTGATTTATCAGATTATGCAGATGAATTGGGAGGATCAAAGGATCCATCAATGGGATTAATCTATTAGCATTGATGGTTTTCTCAAAGGGTTTATTTTCAAGTCAACCATCAAAATCTAACAGGTGCCACCAGCCCACCCCCAGGATTACAGGATAAAGAAAATCCTGTACAGCCAAGAAAAGGTCAGTGAACCCAAAATCATGATTCAAGAAATGCAATGGCTGTTGGATGCAGCGGGACATTAAAGTCTCAGATGAGGTACCCAGAATGAAGGAAGCTTTGTCCATCACTAGATTCAAGGACTGAGCCACAGCAAGGTCAACAAAGTTACCCACCACCCCAGTGTCCAGCAGGGCTTGCACCATGACTACCCCAGACTCTGATGGAAAGGAAATTGGAAACAAGAAGTATGCTTGGTCCTCTTTATTGGGGTGAGCTAGCAAAAGGGCACCTGAGGAAGGCCCATAACCCATCATCAGAAGAGACTGGCCCAGATCTGCAGGAGTAGGGCGTGGCTGATCTGTAGTCTTCAACACCTCCTTTCTCCACATATGTAAATGGGGGTTGATATGCACCACCCCTCCACTCTTGCCAGGGGGATACAGATTCGCCCTAGGGAACGATCTCATCACACTGAGCAACCTCCACCCCTGGGGAATGATCTCATCACCCTGAAAAGACTCTGAACACTGGGGGCTCAACAACTCAGCCTCCTGATCTGAGCTAGGGGCTGGAAGTATCATTGGCAGGGACTCCCTTTTGGGGAAGTTAACCAAGGATGCCCGTGAGGGGGAACACAAGGTAGCTAAACCAGGGGGATGCTTCCCCTGGCCACGCCACTGTTAGGAGGAGGCGCAGCATGAGGTGGCTTGGGAGTGGCGACAGGACAAGCTGGATTGTGCCAGGGCCTGGCCTCAATTGCCCAAGCCAAAGAAAATGCGACCTCTAAAGATCCATGGAGGGGATCCCAAGCAGTATGGGCCATCGCACTGGGATCTGGGGCTGCGCAGAATGCAGAGGCTGCAATTTTGACTGGAATGGGGACTGTGGGGACCAGGACCACAAAGGCCTCGATCAAGGAGGCCAGGTCCATGGCTGCCTGTCCCAACGTAAACAAGTGGAGGATGCGTGCTGGTCTTAACTCAGGGGCCTGGACCGCTGAGGTAACCAACGCCAACAAGGGGGTGGGGTTGACCAGCTTGGCAGCAGAGCGGAGTACTCCCTGACCATACGGTGGACATCCCCATCCAGGACATCCAGGAGGGCCACGCTCTGCTGTGCATCAGAGGGGAGTGGTGACTTTCCTCCATCAGCAGTGAGATGCACCTGGATCTCTGCAGGACGCCCAGGACTTGATCTTCCACCTCATCAGAGGAGACAGGGGGAACCACCAACCCTGTTGCATTTGCTAAAGGGGTAACACTCTCCGTTGATGCGTGGTAGGCTGAGGACCAGTTCAGCTGAGCCTAGCAGCAAGCCCAAATGAATGAGGCTACCGCCCAGCAGGAGAAGGCCAGGTCACAAAGGGAAAGCACACTTAAAGTGAGGGCATAGGCCATCACATTGCCTATCTCAGAGAGGAGGGCAGAGAAGACCAAAACTAGTGTTCAGTTCATTATGTCACGGATAAAGCTAAGAAGAACTAGACTGGGCTCCCAGTAAGGGTGCGTGAGCACCCAGTGGAGGGCCCAGAATGCCAGAGGCATAGCAGTCTGAGTGAGTAAGATAAGTGGGGATCTACAGGACATTTGAGGGAAGCAAACGTTCAATAACATACTGAAGGCCCCCAAGGCAAACCAAATGGTTGTGTTGGGGGCAACCGTGAGTCTTATGGGGGCAACCCCCAAGGGCAGGAGAGGTAGGTAGGATGACAACTCCTCCAGTAATTGCAGTTGCTGGCCTTCAGAACTTGAAGGTTAGGCTTGCACACCAGCAGGTGGTGGCACAGAGACCACCACGTTGTTGGGAATGTATGTAGAAGTGGAGGAAACCCCATAGGAGGGGCTGGAACTGAGTTTCCCCATGTGGGGACACACTAAGTCCTGCTGGTGAGCTGGACCCGCAGTGGCAGGGGCAGCAAACGGAGCCAAACCCATGCATGGCGGGCCCAGGACACCTTGAGACTGCTCCCCCTGGGGAGCAGACTTGGTGGACTTGACATCCAAACAAATGGAAGGGCCTCCATTTAACAGATGCAAAGGAATGAACGGAACAGTGGGCTTACCTTTGGGGGCAGGCCAGATTACCATGTCAACGATCTGCTGCCAAGTGGCGGGATCAAGTGACCAGATAATCCAGTCTGTGAACATTGGGAACAGGATCTGGGCAATGGCGCGCTTCATCAGATCAAACGATGGAATTGTGTTTAGATATGTGTTAAAAATGGGCGGAGTCTGCAGCAAACTAAGCAGATACACTGATTTTTATTTTGCAAGGCTAAAAAGAATGAACTGACAACTGCTCTCAGTGGGGCCAGTTGCCTTTTAAACAGTTTGATAGGCATAGGGAGGAGTTGGGGGATTGGTTGTTTGGGGAATGGGGAGGGAATTCAGTTGGCTAACTCGGAGGGGGTGAAAGGTGGCTCCCAATTTGGCAGAAGCTTAGAAAATTTTTGCAAACTTTCCCAACTTCTTGTGACCAAGCCAAATTGATGCTGCTGATCTAGGTCCTGATGACTTGACTCAACCAATTTTCATAGCTTGGGCATTTCAGATTTGTCTCAGAAAGCAGGGGCCCATGGATCAGGTTTGTTGTGATTTAGTCCAATCCCATGATTGGGTGGCTCGCAAGATCTGAACCTCCTGGAACTGCCTTGGGATGTCGGACCTGATGATCTGAGCCATTTGCACCCAGGTTTTCAATCTGAGCCATGTTCCAATCTGGCTCCTGAACCCGGCTGGCCCAAACTTGCCCCCCAGTCCAAAAATTACCTTCCAGGCTCTGACACTGGGAATTGCAATTTTCCCAATTTTTCCCCATGGCTGGCTGGGAAGTGGGTGGCCTCTGGACCCCCTCCAAGCCCTCTAACATGAACCACCTCCCTGCAGACCCCCTCTATCAATCCTACCAGGATTGAAGAGGAGGGAAGGGGTGGGAGTGGGGTGGCTTTGGGGAGGAAAGCTGTCACCGAGCGCTTGTCTATCATGTGGGTGAGGTCACCCAGTTGTGACAGAGGGTCCACAGGAGCCTTGGGGACCCTCTTCATCCGGAAAGGGTGCTGATCCCTATCCAGCTTCAAGGGCTGGTCCCCAAGACTTACACACTGCAGAAAACCCCATTTTTCCCCATCAACATATAAATGTGTTTTCCCCAACCAAAATATCTTGTTGGTCGACTTCCCAAAACAAAATTCCCCCATTTTACCATTTATTTATGCTATTCTGAATGACCCTATGCATGGACCCCTTTGAGTAGGTCTTGTTCTCCATTAAATTTGCCATTTTGGAGAAACTAAGATTGTACCCTCATGCACCGTTGGTTCATCCAGATCCCCTCCAACCTGGATCATTTACCTCTTGTCTCAGTGTGCACCACAACGTTTTTGGCTGGTTATTTATTGCCTTTCTTTGCTTAAGTTAGTATTGCTCCAGCACCCTATGCTGGGAAATAATGATTTTTATTCTAATGGCTAGTTCCCTGGCGTTGGGCCTGTGCACTGAGCACTGCCATGCTGGGAACAGGAGAGTTATAGACACTCTCATTACAGGCTCAAGGTCCATTTGAGTTGTTACAGTAGGACTACATCAGCTATATTTTATCAAATCTAATCTAAATTTGAGTATCTAATTTTCCCATCTCCTTGGACAATCAGCAGCAAATCAAGTTAATCAGCTTTAATTAGAATTGGCACTTTCAGATTTTCAAGGTTTGATGATTTTACTAAAAAAAAGGTTTGATGATTCATGACTCACTGATTAAATCATAGAAAGTAATATACCAATTTTCTCCATTTGGTAAATTTTTCACAGTTTAATTGGTATCCTAGCCAAGTTTGTAAAAGTTAAATAAAAATGAAATTTATTATTATAGTATGATGGTAAATGAAATGGCAAAGAAAATTTTGGACCATGTTCAGCTGTAAATAAGATATTTTTGTTGGATTCTCAGTTTGGGAAAAGGCTCACTGGTGCTTCTTTTACCTCAAATCCAACAACATAAACAAAGGGCTTCTCTCACCACTTATATAAGAATAATGAAAATAAATAAATACTAAAATTTTTTTTAGTTTTATAGAGTTTTATTAAATGCTGTGTGGGGGTAAAAAGAATGAGTCCCTTAATAAATTGATAAAAGTATCTAAAATGGTGAGGCTCAACATTTGGATAGCTTAGGAATTCTGAATTAAGTAATACTGGGTTTAAGCCTATCAAAGCTCAGAAAACTTGCTTCACTAAGGCTGAATGACTGATGGTGAATTAGTTATTGGTAATATGTACCTATGGGGTAACAATTTAATAAATTTCAGCCAATCCCCTTTAGTAAAATTTATTGTATCCTGGGGGACCCCAGTCAAGCCTATAAAAGGGGGTGGTCCCCGCTTCAGTGCTGACTTTGAACTAGTTGTGACCAGGGGAGAAACCTTTAATGGACTCCCCAGGTTTACCCACAGAGTTGGGAAAATTTGACTTCCCAACTTGGCACTATTTGCCCAATTAGTATTCATTATAGTGTTGCCCCAATTTGTGGGGTTCCATCAAGAATTGGCCAGGGTCTTTTGGCTGATAAAATTGTTATTTATATTTAAATTGATCTCATTATCATTGAGGACTTGTAAATGTCCAACCTTTCCTCTTTTCATCTGATTTTGCCCCAATACATTCTTATTTTGAAGCCTGGAGGGTAAATGTCTGACAATATTCATGCACTTAAGCTTTTTATCATAAGGTAAAAATAAATAATGTTTGTATATTTAATTGATTTGATTACCCAATTACTTATAAATTTACCAATAGCTTTTTAAAACTTCATTTTATTATTTAGTTTTTTGATTGGTCCAATACTACACCAAACTTACCAATAATTTATATATGATAATTTAAACTCATCATATTATGATATCATACCATTGTGAGCTTTTGAACCTACACTCAGCTATAAGACATATTTATGTCAATACCCCCAGCCATAGGACCTATTCATGTCAATATGTATAAAATCATTTGGTTGATTTTATTGGAAAGTTTATGTTAAATTTACTGATCATCATCAAAATAATACTTTAAATTTAGTTGAATTTATTAAATAATCTATGCTAAATTTACTGATTGCCATCTACAATAATTTATTTTAAATTAAGTTGATTTTTTTGGTTAACTTATGCTAAATTTATTGATCACTGTCTACAAAAATACATTTTTAAATTTAGTTGATTTTATTGGACAATTTATGCTAAATTTACTGATTGCCATCTATAATAATACATTTTAAATTTAGCTGATTTTATTAGGCAACCTATGCAAAAACAATGCACATCTATAATAATCTAAGCTCATCATGCTATGATCTCATACTTGCCTAGATTTTGAATATACCCCCAGCCATAGGACATGTTCCTGCCAATATGTATAGTATCGTTCAGTTTATTTTATTGGACAATTTATGCTAAATTTTCTGATCACCATCCACAAAATTACATTTTATATATAGTTTATTTTATTGGATAATCTACTTAATAAAACACATTCACTCACTCACTGACTGACTGACTGACATCTGAAACCTTCGAGTCTGATAGGGTCAATCTATTTGGGTGAGTGGGTGAGAATTGGCGAATATTATCTAATAATTCACCAATTTGCTCATCTGAAGCTAATCAAGTCTGATAAATTTAATTTATTTGGGTGAGAATTGGCAAATAAGATCGTATTTGAAATTAATAAGCCTGATGGGTTCAATCTATTTGGGCGAGTGGGTGAAGATTGACAAATATCATTGAATAATTCACCGAATTGCTCACCTGAAACTAAACAAAAATCAGTATTAGAGTTTAAGTAGATTAAGTAGTTAGGATAATCAGCTCACTAGCCACGAGGGCAACAGCGAAGCTGTTAGTCCGAGTGGCTCGAGAGTAGTGCTGGCACAGCCTATAGGCTACAATGTGAGCTTATCATCTGATAAACTAAATACTGTAGCGAAGCATGGGTATCTGGATGTTAGGTTTATAAATTTTAAAAACCTGCCTAATTTGATTCACCTGATTAATAAAATACTTTTGGCAAGTTAAGTAGAAGTTGATTTAGTAGTTTGGAAGATGTTACTTGCTCAATGATTTTAAGTATAGAGATGTTTCGGGTAGCAGGTTGGTGTTATTTGATTGATTCGATAGGTTTCTTTTGTTTGGCCGAGTGGTTGATGGCTTTTGTTTGAATCGATAGGACACAGTTTAGCTTTGAGGGGTGATTAGTTATTGGTTGTTTTGATAATTTCAGTTAGGTTTGCCTAAGTGGTTGGTGGTTTTTGGCTGATTCGATTAAGCAATTGGATTTGGCTGAGTGATTTTGTTTGTCTATAATAAAATCTAAATTAATAGATTGAAAATCTTTATTTTATAGACACCTTAGCGAAGCACGGGTAAACGGCTAGAGTTGAATAAATTTGAATCTTTCTACCAGCTACTTACCTGCTGTCATACAAAGTTTTAGCTAGGCTAATCCAACCATTACTTAAGTAATCTAATCATCTCAGGTATTATTCTTTTAAAAGTTAAATGACAAAAGACAATGATAGTATCCTATCATAACAGTAGATAAAATGTTAAGAAAGTTTCTAACAACCTTCAGCTATAAGGCATATATCATGCACTTGTTTTTTACCATAAGGTAAAACTTGAATCATTCTTTCTATATTTGTTCGCGTATAACTCTGAAACTGCAGGACCAATTTGGATGCCTAAATTTTTCAAAAATATAGAATGCTCCAACTTAGGTCCCATTTTACTTTTGTAATTATTGGTCCAGTATCTGACCATTAATTTAGTAAGTATACCAAAATGGGCTCGGAAGCGATGGATTTTAATTGTGAAGCCAGTTCACTGGATAAACTTTATTCCAGTATAGGTGAAGTGATAGCTTCGAAGCAACTTTTGATTTATGTTCGATGGCTGAGAGTATATTCAAAATCCGGCAAGTATGAGATCATAGCGGGATGAGCTTAGATCATTATAATTGGCTATCGTTTTGCATAATTTGACCAATAAAATCAACTAAATTTGATAAACTGAATTTTTTAGATGGCAAAAGTAATTTAGCATATATTGACCAATAAAATTAACTAAATTTAATAAAATGAATTACTGTAGATGTTGATCAGTAAATTTTGCATGGATTGACCAATAAATTCAACCAAAAACTAAATTGAATTATTGTAGATGGCAATCAGTAAAGGTAGCATAGTTTGACTAATAAAAACACCTAAATCTATTAAAATGAATTATTGTAGATGGTGATCAGTAAATTTAGCATGGATTGACCAATAAAATCAACCAAATTTAGTAAAAATTGATTGTTGTAGATAGTGATCAGTAAATTTAGCATAAGTTGAGTAATAAAATCAACTAAATTTAATAAAATAAATTATTAGTATATTTGTGTATGAGATACTATATATGATATATACAATGAGTTTTATTTTTACAGAGAAATAATGAGGGCTCAAAAAGGCTATATATTTTTTTAGTACTAGATGGTCTCAAAAAGGCTATATATTATAGGAATTTTTTAATAAAATTGGAAAAATGATCTACTTTTAAAAATGCGCTAATTTATTTGGGAAAAAGAACTGGGGGTAAAGTTTTCTAGGAAAAAAGAACCTTATTCAAAAAAATTGGGAAAAAAGAGGGCGTACGGCTACCAACCTGAAGGTTGCGGGTTCGATTCCCGCCCTTCGCACATCGATCGGGGTGCCAGCCAAAGGAAGCTATTGGCGGTTAGTAGGTCTCATAACATGAAAACCTTACCCATGATGTAACCAGAAAAATTTGAGTCCCTATCGGAGATGGAAAAACTTTCTTCGACGGAGTTGACCCTGTTCAGGTTTCATGTCGTTTCTTTCTTTCGGTAATGCCTGTCCCCTGGTCGGCTTGCCTGGGAAAAAAATTGGGAAAAAGAACCTCCTTTAAAAAAGGCACTAAAAAGTATGAAATAATCAAAAATTATACCTCCTCAATGAAACCCTTTTTGAAGTTGGCGCCATATTTTAACTGACTTATAATAGGCATTTATAATATATACTCAGCACTGTATATTCTAAGTTGCATATAGTTTACACTTGGACCCAATCCAGACATAAGATATAATTTGTATTTGTGAACAAAATTCTATAAGTCAGGTTGGAAGATGGCACCAACTTCAAAAAGAGTTTATTGAGGAGGCATAATTTCTCGATTATTTAATACTTTTTAGTGGCTTTTTTAAAGGAGGTTCTTTTTTCCCAAAAAAAATTCGCGATAAAATGATATACGATAAGGGTCATGACTTTTTTGATCTATCCCATGCTAGGCTTGATTTTAAGGTCCGTTAAGCTAAAATCGGTGCTTCAGTCATTTTGATACCGAGATAGTAGGATTAGATCAGGCTTTACTAGCTTAATAGGATAGATTGAGACACTTTCATACCTCACATGCAAACTCGAGGCTCATACAGTTCAGGAGCACTTAACGCATATTAAAGTATTCTCAACCACATGATGCGGATTAGAGAAATTAATGAATAGTGCTTATAAACAGATCAATTTGATTATAATTACTCCATTTAGTTAAGCAGAGAATAAAGTATTTTTGGGGGTGGGGTTTTGAATAAATCATTACAAGGCGTGCTAACAGCACTTCGAATACCCTGGAATTTCATCCGTACTCATCTAAACAAACCTATTGATCCCAATGGACAATATGGCCAAAACCCCTAGATCCCTGAATCTTAACAAAATCATAATAAATCAGACATCGTAAAAGACAGTACTTGAAAACATATTTTATTAGTGACTTTGATAAAGCCATTTATGCTGCTATATCTAGAAAAACGATAAGAGAGAAATAAGATCATGTGAGGGATCTACAGTGGAAAAAGGAATAAAAAGGGTAAAATGGTAGGATTGGCACACATGAATGTTCTAACTATCCTTAGTTTCATGACAGTATTTACAAAAGCATCAAAAAACTTTAAACCTTAGAGACTGTAAATCATGTCTTCACTTTTCAAGTTATTTTACATGATTTCTAATCTTAGATTATATACTAACGTTGATATGAGACTTAGGCTTTCATCTTATCAACATCTGAATTTTATTCTAAACGATAATGTAAAACTTGATTGCCTTTAAGCGTGAGTTAATGTGATAATATAACTAGCATAGTATCAGAAGCAGCTTTTGCAAAACAGAATAAAATCTAAAGAGGTTGAATAAACGTACATTATATAAAGCAAGTAAAGGGGATCCGAATAGCATTTACTATAAATAGTCCGTGAACTTTTTTCTTCGTCTAGGGATATCTAACCCTTTACAAATGTATAAGCAATCACGTTCAAGGCGAAACCCTAAACATGAAGACCACGAGGTTATCTTTGCTTCCTCGCATATTTTACTCTTAGGATTATAGAAATATGAAAGTTGGTTAGCGAGGTAGTGGGGCTCGTGACGTATCAAGCATGATGGGTGCAAATCAGTACCATTTGGAGGAACGTGATAGTACAAGCTAAAGTCCTAGGTTATTAGTATCGTACTTTAATGCTTTACCTCATTGTTATAGTCACAATTAGAATAAGCGTTTCAGTCATGGGTTTCATTAAAAGGTTAAACCTGAAGTTGTAATTAAGTATTTTTATACTTAGTTTATTTGTGTATACCTTCTGTACTTCGTGTAGGCCTCGATGTATTTATTTCTTTTTATCCATTAGGAGATCGTCTTTATCTAAATTGGAACTATCATGCTCACATAGTTGTATTGTAACTTATCTATTATTTAGAACAATGTGTTTGGCTATACATAAATAGATTTACCTTAGACATCTTTACCAAATATTTATTGCTAGCATAACTATAATTCCCTTATTATATTATGATCTTATAGGTTTTAGCAGTTTTAACACGTTCGTCGCCCAGCGTGATTCAGCTGAGTTTTTCGGGGCCCAAATGTGCTATCGACAAATTGTGAATGCCAGAAAGCGAGAAAAAATATTAAAAAAATACCCTATTGTCCCAATTGTCCAAAATCACCACAAATGTGTTTGGACTATTTCAAAAAATACTGTATAATACTGTAATATAAATAATATTTTATCATAAATATAAATTAATAAAAAGTATAGTATAATGCGAAGTTTTTAATATTTTAATATTTTGTATCAATATAGACCCTCTACCACTGCCTCCCGAGTTCGATCCCGGTAATGGACTTTGGGTAGGGGACGATTTTGACTGTGTTGGTTTTGCGCACCAATGCCCCGAACCGAGATAGCGAATAGCAAAGGCGGTCCATGGAGTTCCTGGCCTATCATACGCCGCGCATGGAGGTTTTCCGGGTTTTATCCTCCTTTCCCATTTTCTTCACTTCCCTAATCGGTGCGGTATCGTCCCCAGGTCGGCCCACCTCGAATAAAATTTAAATTTAAAATTTAAATTTAATATTTTGTATCAAATCTAAATCTAAACCTCTACCCATGCAGCTAGGAACTTCGCTTTGCGCGCCTTTTTCTTACGTACTCCTTTTTGCTCCGATGCTGGTTTTGGGTGGTTTTTTACCATTTCAGTTTCATTTTATACGTCATATTTGAAAATTGCTATTAGCGATGCTAAATCTACGAATTGTTCGCAAACATATAACGTCGCCCTGTCGCACATATTTGGGCGACAGGGCGATGAACGTGTTAAATTGTGTTTAGGTATTCAGTGGCTTTTAGACTTGATGAGCCGTAAATTTGGAATTTGGGTATGCTGGTTACTAAAAGATATTGGAAAAGTAAGAGACTTGATCGAGTTACATCAGAACGGAAGCTATTATCTAGTGCAGACACTAGCATCAGAATATATACTAAACATAATTCAGTAGAAATAGAGACCCAGCCAAACTGTTAGAAATCAGATACATAATAAACCTTTCAAATCAGTTTGTTACCAGATAATGATTGCTTGATTGGGGGATCTGAATTCTAGGTTTTGGAATACATAGGTTTGTAAATATGTAGAGCTAAAAACCAGATGTTAAGAATTGTATAATATAAACTCTGTGTATATTTTTTTGACATGATATATGTCTATGGCTGGAGGGTATGTTCAAAATCCAGGCAAGTATGAGATCATAGCGTGACGAGCTTAAATTATTATGGGTGTGTATCGTTTTTGCATAGGTTGGTTAATAAAATCAACTAAATTAAAATGAATTATTGTAGATAGCGATCAGTAATTTTATTATAGATTGACCAATTAAATCAACTAGATCTAAAATGAATTATTGTAGATGGCGATCAGTAAATTTACTATAAATTGACAAATTAAATCAACCAAATAAATAAAATAAAATAAGATAATAGATAGATATCTGAAAGTTTACCATATAATTGACTGATAGTATTAACTGAATAATAAAAACTAAATAAGAAAAAACTGCCAACCTTATACCTGAAACATTGGACTAATCAAGTCAACTGAACAACTATATATATATATCATAGAATATCTGTGTCAAGTTTATCTGGGATTGGTAAACAGTCTAGAAGTAGATGTTGAGTTAAACATGTATTTATAATGACTTATTTATAAGATGATTTCCTAAACCACCACAACTAAAATGCTACCTAATTTAATATAAATTAAATAAATTTGAATCTATCTACCAGCTACTTACCTGCTGTCATACAAAGTTTTAGTTAGGCTAATCAAACCGTTACTTAAGTAATCTAATCATCTCAGGTATTATTCTTTTAAAAGTTAAATGATAAAACACAATGATAATATCCTATCATAACAGTAGATAAAATGTTAAGAAATTTTCTAACAACCTTCAGCCATAAGGCATATATCATGCACTTGTTTTTTACCATAAGGTAAACCTTGAATCTTTTTTGGCAAGTCAGCCTATAATAGTTTATATCTGTGTTCTACAGCTGCAACTCAATAATTCTCTTTCTATTGCATCAACAAACCAATAATTGAATAATATTAAACATCAAAAAGTAACATTTTATTATCAAAACTAGCTAAGAAATTTTTATAATAAATAGTGTGAGCTCTATAATAAGTTAGTTGATCTAACTATTTTAAAATTATATATGGTGATTATTTTAGTTTATTTAGTAATAAATGCTAAAACCAATCTATATAGATTATTTTTTCACTCTCTCTGCTTGGCATAACTTTCTGAGAAATTTATTTGGTTAATTAAAAGCAAACACTTAATTGCACACCAAAGGCTTGCTCCAATGTCATCAGATCCCCCACCAACTGTCCCAGCATGGGGCAGCGGTAAAACTCCCCCTCCATTTTCCATCTGACAGGAAAACATGCTCAGACTGGCTCACCCAGTCATTCCAAACCCTTGGGACAATTTTTTCCTCCCAAGGATCTCAATGCCATCTCACCTGAACCCAAGTGGTGCCCCGCTGCCCCCTGGTGCTCCCCCAGAGCAACATGCATTTTGGCCTTAGGGGTCAAATATGGGAAATTCTTCCCCTATGATGACCAAGCTATTATCAAAATGGTGCAGGCAGTAATAATACCAGCCTGTTTTATTGACTTATGCCCCTATAAGGGGTACTTTGATCTTGGCTTCCCTTGTGAAGCTGATGCAGCCACTGCGGCAACAGTGCCATTAATTTTTAACAATATTCCCCTCCCAACAACTCATACCTGGTGTAACGCACTGGCTCCTTCCAATGAGCCACGAATGAGTTGGGCAACAGGATCCATGTTATAAACCATAGGGCTGACAGGACTCCTGATACTACTCTCCTGGTGCACGCGCTACAGGATTGGACAAGCACCCCCTGGAAGAAAGTTGCAAGTATACTTAACCCCAGCAACATGCCTTGACTCCAAGACAAAGGTATAAAGGGAGGCAATAGCCCTCCCAAGCTCACTCTCAAAGTCCAATTCTTGTTGATTTAAGCCAAACATGGCTGCAGTTAGGCAATATCTTTAAAATAAACCCAAATTATAAATATATGAATTTTAGGTTCTTTATTTTAGTATTTAGCCAAGTTGATAGAAAACAGAACTGAGGAGCCTCCAGCTCCCAGTTCCTTCCCTATATACACATGTTAAAAGCTAAAATAAAATATAATATAAGCTTATGGTGCCAGCTTGAATGATGTTTGGTGTAAACTTTACAGCAGGATCGCGGAATCTTTACTCAATGGTTTCATGCCAGTTCTGATCCTCAACAGTTCCGCGCCAGTTCCATTTCGAATCCCAATCAAACCGTGAAACTCCCAAGCACCTGTTTCATTCCATTCTCAATTTGAATCCAAATTGAATTTCAAAACTACCCATTTTACTCGTTTTCCATTTTGTTCTGACTTGGATGCCCATCTTGCTCCTTGGCCTACTCCAAGCTCCAGCCCCTTAGGCATCCTTGCCAGAACCAACGCCCCCTCCTCCTCCATACATACAGACACAGCCTGCCCTGTCTTACCAAAGATCAGGGCAATGTGATGCTGAGGATAGACCTCAACTGTCACACCTGGCTCCCAACGGACACCACCTTGATGGTCCAGTTCACTGGTTTGCCCACCCACCTCCCCCCTGAAGTGCTCCATTAAGAGCTGATGGAAGGTTTGGCAGCCTACGGCACCAACCCCATCTTGCAATTTGTGGTCCCAAATGGGGCCACATGCCTCAATGGGCCTTGGATGTATGCCACAATCAGCCCTGAATTTACTAAAATTTCTTTGGCAATCCCCCTCATGCCACCATCCCATCTGCCCCTGACCATCCATTCTGGGACCACGTTGAGGGTGGACAGACAATTTGTCCATCCTGTTTTGAGTTAGACCACTCAAAATTCAAATGCTCATACTCAGAAACTTCCGCCGATGCTAAAAGTTTGCCTGATGCCCACCAATCTGCTGCCCACCCTGCACCAACTCTGACATGGGGTATTATCCTACCTTCCTCTCCTCCAATGCCTGATGCTGCAGCTGCACCTGCAGCCACTAATTAGCATCCACCTTGCCCAGGGCCACACATGATTCTTCCAATCAAGCGCAGGATTGGACCCCAGTTTGATCCCAGGCAAATTTCAGAAAACCAGCTAATCCTCAGCCATATGCCAATTCCAAAATCCAATTCAACCAAAACCATGGGAGCATTTAAATGAAATTGATGAATCAGGTAACATCATTGAAGAACAGTCACTGCAAGTCAAGCGGCTCTGTAATGCAGAATGGGATGAAAAATTCCTGCCTTGGAAATATGTCCCACAACCTAATGCCAAACTGTTCTACAGCGACCACCAGCTTGCAGTAGAAGCAGCTGCCACACCAGATTGCTGTCTGCTCTGCAAAGCTGCTGCCAAATATGTGGCTGCACTTGCAGGAGGAATTCCACCTCCCATTATCCCCATAGAACTTACTGCATAAAGTAAGATCAAAATGAAAATTTTACACAGAAACAACACTGAAGCCATCCAGAACTTGGTAACAGTAGCATAGAATCTGAGAGCAAAAATAACCAGAACCAACATTGCCACATTAATTAAATTCCCAGATGCCCATCTCAAAGCTGAAGACGCTTTGGCCAAATACATCATTGGCATTATGATGACTAACAACTATTCGGAAGTTCCAGTTATCAGGGATATCAAACCCCATACCGCTGATGCCCCCACACCCCTACTATATGCCTTAACACACACCCTACTCTGGAATGAGATGGATGTGGCTGAAGACAAGCCCCCCAGTCCCCCTTCCCATCCACCATGGAGGGATAGCAGTATTTGCTACCCACCTGGTTGACTATTTGTTAGGTATGATTCAATCAATCCATCCATTTTGGTCCTTTTGTTTGAATTGTTAATTTTTTTTAACATTTTAGTTTTAGTTTGTTAATGTCCATCCCCTGGTCAGCTTACCTCAGTTAAATAAATAAAACTAATCTATATTAAAGATTTGCGAAGTTGAGTTTGGCTTGATAGCTTTTATTTACTAATACCAACACTTTGGATGATTGTTTATATTAACTTAAAATATGATAATCTAAATTTAAATATGATGAGAGAAGGCTATCAACATTAGAAGAAGTGTGGCACTTGCATTAAAGGCAGTTGACTGAAATTAAACCAACACATGATTCTAATGACTGAGAAATAGAAATCTTACTTGACAAATAATCAGAACAAAATGTGCTAGGTTTAAGTGGCGTTTAGAAAAGAGTAGTGAATTCCACATCATAACTTGTATTGGGATAGCCGCTCATAATATCTATTCTTTATAAATTACAGCCTATAGTTAAGGTTAAGTATAAAGAATATATTAATTTGAAGAGATGTTTGTAACTTATAATTCTTGTTTACATATGTTAAGTTTGTATGAATTTCTACTTTACCTTGGCATGGAAAAACATGGAAATAAAAAAATGATAACCGCACGGCACAGATCATTACAATGGTGGCACCTCAGGTTGAAATAGATATGATATATACACTTTTGCTAAAGTAGTATTATGCCATTTTTATAAAGGTTAATTATCTTTCTAAAGAAGCTTAAGTATAATTTGAGAGGAGTAAACAAAAAGCATAGAAGTTTAAGGATAAAAGTATCAAAATAAATTTTGACATCTCCATACTAAACCTACCTTATTAACTGAGGAGGACAAAGAAATTTAGTGTGACTCAGCGTCAAAATAATCTACAAAAGACCTTTATGCCATTATGCTTACATTTTTAATAAAAAAATAAACCATTTTAGTAATAGATATAAAATGAAACACCCATCTAAACTAACGCCAAGCCTTAAGTTACAACCCATGCATGTATTATTAAAAAGGATTTTAAATGTAAATCTAAAGGGTAAAGCAATGGATAAAACCAGTGACAAAAATAAAAATTAGAATATATAAATATTTTTATAGGTGATCTTTATCCTTACATGTTAGTGAAAAAATTTCTATAAATAAAACTAAGATTCCCATTAAGCCTGAAATAAAACTGTAGCTAAACCATTGTCATATTTTGCAATTCATAACGTTCTTTAAGTATTTAATTATATGCTAAATAAAAACTACTAATCAATCATAAAACAAGCCATATATCTAAATAATGTAAAAATGGAAGGTAATAAAAGCTTAAAACCTCTTTTAAAATACCATACTTAGACAGCCAGAAGTGTCTAACCATGGCTATAATAACAACTTTAAAATGTTTAATTGCTCTTGACTGAGCACCTCCAAAAGGATGAACTAAAATGTTCAGAAACTTAAACTGAAGTTAGAACTACTATGCCCATAAGAAAATAAAAGAATATCTATAACTAGTAAATGACATCTATATACTCCATCTAAATCTAGCTATCATGAAAAGCCAGAATTACTCTGAAAGTGGTTGTATTGGAGTTAGTAGGATCATCTTAGTGCTCCTTAGGTGCTTCAGGCATCTCAACTATAGCGAGGATATATATACTAAAAAATTCCAGGTCTATGAATTCCACGCCTAGGTTAATAACTCTCTTTGCAACCCTTGGTAGACATCCTAGGCATACTAAAATATAAAGTTTAATGGATAATAAGGTACATATTTGCTCCTGCTCCTTATTAGCACTGCAAGGTCATATAACTGTGTGTAATGGTTGGGACTCCCAAGCTCCAATCATCCAAGTGGTTAGGCAAATGAATTACCCAACAGGGGAGTTTTTAAGTGTATAAACTCTTCCTTTATTTGTCACCTGATGAGCTTTGCAATAGAGTTCAAAAATTAAACTGAACAAATCACAAATGATAATGCAAGCTGAGGTTTCAACCTCTAGTCACTCACATGTCTGCCAAATTAAACTTTTCTCATTTTCTTATAGGGTTCTTATGCAGACAGGTTTCTAGGCACCTATCAGGTACTGGTAATATTAAGTTATTTTTAGCTCTGATCACTTGGCCACAAGATGCGCCAACATTAATGGGCATACCAGGAATTAATCCCTCAAGCCCATGTATTTTGGCATATGAACTTAAATAAATAATCTTTATAGAACTTAGAACATTCCATATTATTGGGCACAAGTCTATCAAAAATGGTCTTATATTAAATTATGAAAGAAATAGGTAATAAATTTTCAGTGAGTTGTGCTCAACCAATTATATTAAATATTATTTTCAGCAAGGACTAATAAAATTGGAATAATCTTGCCTTGTCATCTTAATGGATCCTAATGCCTTAGTGACCCACTTGACAATGATTGTCAAAATAGTGTATGTAACTCTCTCATTCCCAGAGAAGTGATGTGGGATGCAAACCCACACCACCAGGGAACTAGCCATTAAGAGAATGAGAAACAAGGCACCACAAATGGTGCCAGTACAAAAGGGACCCAAGGAAAGAGTGTACAGCTCAGTATACAATATAAGGTAAGCGAGGAACAACAAAACTTGTGTGGGCCCCAAAGGGGAGTCCATAATCAAATATAAATCAGTGCTAGGAGGCTTGGGTGCCTCAATATGGAGGGGACCTGAGCGGCCCAAAGGTGCACCCAAAACTTTTGTTATTTGTGATAGAATGTAGTGGCCAACATAGTTGGAGACCTCCATAAAGAGGTCTGCACTCAAGTTCACCCAAGAAACCATAAAGAAAACGTAAAAAAATGGGTAAGTTTATTTGTGAATAGTTGATCAACAAGGAATGTTGGTAACAAAAACCATTTTTAAACATTGTCTGGTAATCCTGAGCCTGCAGAAGCGGTCCCAAGCACTGATTCACCATTGGGAAAATGCTTCCATCCAAATTAGTAGAATACACTGAAATTGACTTCACTCAAGTAATAGATTGAAGTTTTACCCTACCTGAGTGCATAATTTCATAAATGGAATGGATTTCAAACCCCGTTCCCCAATCAGCTGAATCAAACCGTCATCATTAATTAGATAGCTTGTCCGTTTAAAGCCTGAGCTGATACAAGGGGCTGGGCGTTATGCACCTCACTAGTACCAACCTGGGCATATTTGGCTTGTACCCAGCGTTGGTCTAAGGTGTGCTTGAGGTCAGGGAGGGCCTGAAGTTTCACCTTCTGGGCCTCCTGCCACCCAGACTTATCCTTGGGATTGGTACCTACTATCAAGTCATTTAACCATGACAATGATCATAGAACCTAAAGGTATAACAATCTGGATAGATATATTTTAAATATTAATAAATTGAATTGACTCAACAGCTAGATTTTATCAGATCAATCAGAATTTGTGACAATTAACATAATGGATGCTAATTCCTGACCTTAGAAATATACATACAATCAACCCAGTCATCACATCATCCCCTCTGTTAAAAAATCTTATTGATCAGGGTTTATTGAACCCCTTGAAAATGACCCCTGAAATGATCAAAAATTTATACAAAGCACCAATAATGTAAAAATTAAAAGGTTCTGTGACCATTAGGGCCCTTTTATAGCCACTGATGATTGATTATAAGGCTGCTGACAATGGCTAAAAATAATCTATAGAAAATGATTTTACTAAGATAATTTCAAAGAAAATGATGAAAATATTTCAATTCTCAATTCAATGCTAAGCACATGTAACAAATGGCTTTTTTTAGTACTAGATGGTCCCAATAACAAATGGCTTTTACATACATAAAAACTTCTGAAAATCCTACATTTTAGGATTTCATCTTATATGATGGTTGCAATTTTTGATTCCAAATAACGATTTTAATTAAATTAAATAAATCAATATCAGTTAAATTATATTTTTTTAGGCTCTTAATCCATTCTAGTGATGTGTGGATCAACTAGGCATCCACTCCTAAACCATTTCATATATTTTGATCTTTGGTTCATTCTATATTGTTAATGCTGCATTCCATTGAGCCTAATTGGAAGTCACTATTTCCCCATAGCCTTAACACTATTAATATATCATTTTTTATTTATAAGTGAGTATCAGCTTGAGAGTTTATATATATAAAAGATTCTGACATGTAAGAAGAGCCTCACAGCTCTGTTATCTGCCTTACTAATGGATAAACAATGTTATATTCTCCAACAAACCCCAAGCAACAGAATCAGTTTAGGCATGTAGTAGCCCCACACCTGAGCCTGTTGGATGGACACTGACCAAGATTCCAGTAATAGCATATTGCTAGTAAGAGCATGCTCCTCAGTTTTGCACAGATGGCTAGAGGCTGGCTAGAGCATGCTGTCACAGTGTACCTTAGCCTTAGGTTTATTACCTGGTGGGCAATACCTCAACTCAAGTGGTATTTTTTATTAAATCAAAAAATTTACCTATTTTTCTGTTTGATTGAGATGCCTTTTTTAATAGCCTTTCATTAAGTATGATAGAGGCTTTAGTAAGCCCAACTATTGGCGTTTATACTAAAGTATGGCTAAAAATCTAGAGATTGTACTGGCAAACCATACTACCATCATTTCCATAGTTGATCTTTTCTAGTTATTGAAAGTATTATTTCCTAATAGTTCTCCGCCCTTAAATAGGCAAAGTCTAATGAAGGAGATTTGAAAACACCACCTAAATGAAACTTTGTCCCAATTACATAATAGAAGATCTCAAACAATGAGAATACCACAATATTAGAAGCTGTTCTAAAGGGATAACTGTGGCTTGACATCCTTACTTGATGAGGAGTTAAGATCCTGAATAAGGAGGATTGGGAGACCAATTCACCACTGGACACTGAGCCATCCTATAAATATTAAGTTTTTTTAAAAAAGATATAATGTATATTTGCCCTGTCAAATTTATACTTAATTTTTGTCTTTCTGAAAAGTTACTGCTAAATCTGAGGATTGTTCACTTAATAAAATAAATTATTAACATATAATTGGTAATAAGTTCATCTGAAAGATCCTCAATTTTAGCCAGTGTCTTAGGTATATTGATCGTTTGGAAGCTCACTAGGATTAACTAAATTAATCTGACTCTTCTTGTCAATCATAGGCTAATTTTTTTCTAGAAATTTGGGAACTTCTACTGAGTCAGGTAAAGGTAAAAGCTAAAGATATCTGACTTAATGGCTTGTTGACACTCTTTTGAGAACAGACTTTGATATAAAATAGGTAAAAAATAAAAAAATAAAATCTTTATTAAGAGATATTATTGGATGATAGTTTCATAAGGTCAGGCGCTGGTATTTATACCTCTAAAGAATTTTCTGGACAATATATTAAAACGCAATTCTGTAGTTATTTTTCACCTCAGTTCAGCCCTTGAACTGATAAGACCATAACCTTATAATAGGACTACTGGTGACAAAATACTCTCAAAATCAGGAAAGTTATATGTACAAAAATGCAATATAAATGTGAAAAATTGTCCTTAGGTCAACCTGATTTGAGTTGTCATACAGCTGACAAAATACAACTTCTGGGAAAATTTGCATTTATTTAAACTAGATAATGTACTCTTCTTAGGACGTCAGCAGGTCTCTCAATATCACTAGGTACTCCCATTTGGGTTGTCCATGTTCAATTGCTATAGAGCTTCATCATACAGCTGGTGAAATAGGATGATTGGGAAAATCCGCTTTTCATTTAATCTTAATGAAATCCCTCCTAATTAGGATGTCTGAAGGAATCTTGATAGCACTAGGACTCCTATTTGAGCTATCCATTTGTGAGTGCTATCATGCTTATTATGCGCATCAGCAAGTAAAGTTCAACATATGGCATAAAAATGATTGCAATAATTTGAGGGGCAATCTTATTGTTTTATTAGTCCATGGAATTTTAGAACCATTAAAAATCAATCCCAGGACGATTTCTTTAAAGTAAAGTTGATACCTTGCATGAATAATCAGGACAAATAGCTGAGCTGCTGTACAGATAATCGGCTAAGCTAATGAAATGTTAATCATCCTTAGCCAAAGGTGTAAAAATGGTATATTGTCAGGGTAATCAGCCTATATTTAATAGTTTTGAAGGGAATATTTTCAATTTAAATACCAAAATTTGACATTTACAATAAAAATTATCATAATCAAGATAGCTGCCAAAAATCAGACCCTGCATAAGCGGAAGTGAATTGCCATTGCCTCTCTACAGCCATTCCATCTTCAGTGCCATCCTGAAGAACTTCAAGACTTCCATTCCCTAATGATCCAGGCATCAAAAATTTCAAGCTCTGACTTTCTCCTTGTGAAAAATCCAAAAACATGGTGCTCACTTCAGGGGTCCCTAAATTGTAGTTATTAAAACTTCAATCATGAAAAATGGAAGTTAATTTAAGCAGCAAATCCCCTCCCTTAACTAGGGAGAGGAGTATTATTCATTGAGATGGTACTTCTCAAATTAAGGTACAGCCTTAAACCAGAGATCCTGGAACTTGGTCAACCTTTAAATAAAATCCACCCTTAGCTGATTATAATCAGTTTCATCTCCAAGATGACAACATAGTTGACACCATTCAAAAAATATAATATGGGATCCTTTCCACCAAAATTTAAGCTAGTTATTTACAAGCTACTGGTGTCCCCACTTATATGCAGAAAATCTTGAGTTCATATACCTTAGTAATCATGATCTGGTTAGTGGGGGAGAACCCCACCTACATTAGTTCACAATTCTGCCCTCCATCATCTTCTCCATCTAGCAGTTTACACCATAGTGAGGCGTTATGCCATATAGGATTGATGCAAGGACTCATTCCCAAATTTTAGCAAATTTTACAAGGCTGAAATTACTTATGTTCTAATTATTGGGAAGAAATAAGGATAATTGTCGCATAAACAATGATGCTTGGAATCAAATTGCTTTACTGGACTCTGGTAATTTCCAGTTTTTGGAGACTCACACCACCTAACATGGTTGAATGACATGATAGTAGGCATCAACCCCAAGGATAAGGCTGGGTGACAGGAGGCCCAGAAGGTGAAACTTCAGGCCCTCTTTGACCTCAATCACACACTAGACCAACGCTGGGTACAAGCCAAATATGCCCAGGTTGGTACTAGTGAGGTGCAAAGTGCCCAGTCCCTTGTATTGGCCCAGGCGTTAAAATGGACGAGCTACTTAACAAACAAAGACATTTTGATTCAGTTGATTGGAGAATGGGGGTTCAAAACCCATTCTAGTTATGAAATTATGCGTTTGGGTAGAATACAAATATAGTCAATTACTCGAGTGAAGACAAATTTGGTGTATTCTACCAATTCAGATGAAAAGTGTTTGCATATTGGAGCATCAAGGCTTATTCCCACTTCTGCAGACCCATAATTACCCTGAATCTGTTTAAAAATGGTTTTTGCGACCAACACTTCTTGTTGGTCGACTTTTCACAAAAAAGCTTACCCGTTTTTACGTTTTCTTTATGGTTCCTTGGGCAAACTTGAGTGCAGACCTCTTTGAGGAGGTCTCCAACTATGTAGGCAAAAACATACTATCCCAAATAACGAAAGTTTCTGGTACTCCCTTTGGCTGCTCAGGTCCCCTCAAGATCAAGGCACTCAAGCCTCCTAGCACTAATTTACACTTGATTATGGACTCCCCCAGGGGTCCACTCAAGTTTTGTTGTTTTGCGCTTACCTGATATTGTATACTGCGCTTTACACCTTTGCCATGGGTCCCTTTTGTACTGGCACCATTCGTGGTGTCTTGTTTCCCATTCTATTAGTGACTAGTTCCCTAACATTGTGGATTTACATCCCAAATTACCTTGCTGGGAATGAGAGAGTTACAGACAGTCTTTTGACATTAGGTGAGTAACCAATTTATTATACATGCATCAGAATTATCCATATGGGACTTTTGTTTTGTGTAAATTGGGTGCGATGGCCATTTGTCATCGCTTTAATGGTGCTCGCCACAGTTTTCTCATTTGGTTTTGTTTTGCTGCGTCTCAGCGTTATTCTTGCAACTACTAACTGTGAAGTGACCACCCTTCCTGCTCGTACCTGGTGGTCTCAGACTTTTTGTGATCCTGTTGTTGCAATTACCCACCTTTCTCCCAAGATTTACTCAGAAATTCAACAGGCTTTGCTTCCCTTGAGCTGAAAACCTCTTTGGAAAATAATAATTTTCTGATTCACGTCCACTATTTCAGAGAGTGGATTTGTTGTATTGGCTGTCTACAGATGCAGATGACCAGGTTTTTGCGGTGTTCCACGCTCATCCACTCTTGTGGTGATCAGTGGAGGGCTTGGAGCAGGTCTTGGAGCAAAGTCGTCCTGATGGAGCATCCAACCATTCCTTCTATGAGTTCTTTTCGCTTCATCAAGCTGGTTGGCCAGTGAAAGTATATTTAAATGAATTTTGTTAAAAAGACCAGGCTTTACCATTTCCCAACATAGTTAAAACGTTATTTCTCTATTCTACCTTGGACCTATCTGTGCGAAACTCCCCAATTTGGCAGTCACCCACTTCAAACTTCATACCTTGTCAAAGCCCTTTGAGGTGGTTTCCCCACCCCAACCCGGAAGGAGCAAGGTAATTTGGCCATCATGGTTTCACATGAATCAGACCCTATAAATATGGAAGCCAAAAAGTTATGCACATCTCTCAAAATGAAAGAATCTTATCCTTCTAAACCTTTGAGTTCTTCTGAATTCAAAGCTGAACAGGGGTCTAGCCTCAAGACTAAATTAAAGGTTTCAGATAATTCCGCTGAGATGATGTCACCAACAGCCACCCTATAAATACAGAATCCTTGACTAGTAATACTTCCTTGAATTGTGAAGTGCTTCCCTATGATTCCCTCCTAGCTTTGGTGGAAGTTGAGAGTCTAGGTGAGTCTAGACCAGAACTTAACCAAAAATGGAATGAGGATAATGAATTTCCTTCAAGCTGCATTTCCATGATGCAAGCTGAAGCACCGACCTTGGGCTTGGTGGTGTTGGCCCTGGATAACGATGTACACCAGACCCTCAGAGCAGATATGGGGTCAATGGAGTCAGAAAACGCGTTTTATCACGTGAACTTTATATCACAAAATGAGACGTTTATTTGCTCTTATGTCTTGGATGAGGATCTTATTCCTGTATATCAAATTAACCCTGAGAACCCTCGTTTGACCCCTACCATAATTTGTGACACTCAGAAAGTGGAAAAGAGAACCTTATAAGGGAGTAATTTATTGCACCTGCAGAAAATGGGGTGGGATATGTGGCCTCAGTAAAAAAAGTGGCCAGCTATCCCTCCTCCTTCTATGATTCCAAATCATACCCTGAAGGCTTGCTCAAGCCAAAGGAAGAAATTTTAGATGAGGTGGTGGCGTTTTCTGCTTTAATAAATCCCATTCTGGATACTTTTTATTGACCGCTACCCTTACATCCCCTTTGGGGAAGTTCAGCACAACTATTTTGGTGGATACCGGTGCCATTGAGAATTTTATAGATCAAGACCTTGCTGACTACCTTGAGTTGAGTTACTCACCAGGTGGTATGGTTAGAGGCAGGCTTCAAAAAGTATCCTCACACTATAAAACATGGGGTTAATGGACTATCAGGTGGGTGTAAGTCCCGGGGAACGTTCCCTGTGTGTCAATTGGGCCCTCTTCCCATTTCCAAGCAAAAAGTTCTGAATAGGGTGGCTGTACCCCTCATTGCCCAGGGTGACCTCGCCCACATGGTAGACGAACGCTGGGTAACAGCCCTCCCTCTTTGGATCCCTCCCCCAGTGCCCATGCTCACCTCAGCCAAACTTGTACGTCTGATCAGGGAAATCTGCGCTGAGATCACTGAACTGAAGTTGATTGGTCCAAAAACGATTGGAAAAAAGCCTGATGATCAGAATCCACATAGTCAAAAGGGATGAAATTTTGATTCATCAGCTAGAATTGCCAAATGTTTCAATTTGGCCAACAGTGGAATTGTCAAAATTAACCCCCTCTCAAAATTGTTGAGGATGATCTCTGATGCGCAGGTAGTAGCATCAGACACCATTAACAATATTTTAAAGCTTCCTTTCAGCAGATTGGGAGTTGCAGCTGATGCAACGCTTTTGACCGAATGAATGGCCCAACAACCAGAAATGGGTGGGTTGGGCATCCTGAACCTGTTCCCAATCTAATTGGGACCGCCCCTATGTGGTGTGGCCCTGAGGGATTCCCGCTGCTCGTTGGGCCAGATGCCATCATGCCAACCGTCAGAAATGCAGTCAAGCCTCAGTTCAGGATTTCAAGGTCAAACTGATAGTGACTCAGCCTGCCACCAAATTCTTTGATGTTAGTTCCCATTGAGCTTATCTGCCCCCATCCCCAAATTATTTGCCAGTTAGGTCAAAATTGAGGGACCTGATCCCTGCTTGTTATCACATCAATTGACCATTATTTAATCAGTTTCATCACCCTGAGAAAATTATTGGTCTATTTTCTTCACTTTCATTTATTAAAATTTGCCGCTAAAAACTATCAATTTTTGATTTTATTGATATCCTTCTGGACACATTCCTGATGGTTTTAATCCGTTGTTCTGTTAGTCCCTATACCAGATGGGCTTTACCAGTACTGGTGGTCACTATGGCCCCCACCATTGTCAACTGGATTCAGCGAACTAAATACTTCTAGTAATTCAACCGCACTATTTTAAATATCCGCCAACAATATACTGGGATCTTGTGGCCTTACATCCACCATTTCCAAGCAAGGTTCCGCCCCCTTGTCTCCTCAGTTGAATTGAACCCATCCACTGGAGACCTCACGGAAAATATACCTGTGTTACCGCCCCCTGCAGCAAGACTCCCAGTGTCTGAGGTTGTCTCCATTTGGTTTGTTCTCAGGTTGCTGTTCACAATTGCCTACAACAACGGTTTATCATTTCCCAAATCACAGCTCCATAAAACATTGTACGTGTGGCAATGCCTCTGGCATTCTGGCTTGCTTTTTGGGTGCTTACGCATACTGACTGGCAGGCTGGTCTAAACTTCTTCTGACGTTTTCATGACATAATTGACCAATCATTGTTTCCTGCCACTTCCACCCTGCTCTTCGAGGTGGGTGTCGCAGTGGTTACCCTATACCAAATGAACATGCAATCAGTAGTCTGCTTTTTGTTGTTCGTTTGGTCACTTGCCATTTTTGTGGGTAGTATCCGCTCTACCTTGGAGAAACTTCTTCAGGCCAGAAAACCTCGTGGATTACTACCTCTCCCCCTAATAATAGCCCAGAAGAAAGTTCACATGTTCCTTTCCGTAAGATTGTAAATCAGGTTCTTGACGCCCTCACTGAGGTGAAGATGCATTCTGCGATTGCCCTTAACAACGCCACTGCATTTCCCATGCCCAACAGGGGGTCGCTTTGTTGGATGCTGTGGAAGGGGACGCCCTTTGGTGGTTATAAGGCCTTCTGCGTTCTTCCTCACAAGCGGGAGAACCCACTTCATTGATTGCCTTGTAATGGCTGACTAGAAACCCCCGGTTTCACGCTTGGCCTGCTTTTTAGACTGCTCTCTACTATGACCAAAGCCCCTAGCTTGGCTTCTTTGGTTTCTGCCTTCCCGCGAACAGGCTCCCAAACTAGACCTCTCTAATGATATGCTTCAGGCAATCTTAAGATCAGGTTTGGATTCAGTTTCAGCTCACCACAAGGTTTGGTCCACCTCAAAAGGAACAGTAGATCAAATATGTAGCGCTGTGACTACTATTAATGCCACCCCTCGCCATAATTCCCACTATCAAGATTAAATTTTATGATAGGATTACCCAACAATGACGCGGATGCAGTTCTTACCATCTAACCAGTGATAGTTCTGGCTTCCAAGCCTATAACCACTCCTGCGTCAGAGTCAGCTTATCCTGGTTCACCTATAAGTGAATCAGTAAAAGTCCAGATGGAGGAAGCCGGTTCTCAAGCCCTTGTTCTTCCCAACTTTACTTCAGAAAAAGCCCCCAACTTTCCCTCGATCTGCTGCCATTTCTTCAGTTGCAACAGAAACTCCTGAATCTACCAATAAACAAAACTTTTCTTATTTCTTATTATCTATGAAGATTAGTATTGGATCTCACCATACCTATCCTTTGAGGTCCTGGTGGATACTAAAGCCAAGGGTATTTTCATGAGCTTTGAGTTAGCCCAACAATTGGAACTGGACATGGACGTAGGTCCACGGTGATGGTGGCTTCTTCAGCCTCCCAGACATCGTATATTGTCCATCAGCCAGTACCTTTTTGGTACACCAGTTTAGCTTCTGCGATCAGTTTTTCGCTATGCCAAACTTGGTGTTTCCAGTGATCTTAGGGGTTGGATGGTGGCGTTGACAACATGTCAGGATCCACCTGGAGTCAAACAAGTTGTCATTCATTTGTAATCAACTGGAGGGTAATTGCCCTTAGTTGACACTCTTAAGAAAACTCAAGGTTGCATTTCTATTACTTCCCTCATCTCTCCTGCGGGCCTTTCATCCAATTCCTAAAATTTTAATGTGCTATCAAAGTATCTTTGATTCCTGAAAATGTAGATCATCTGCCTCCTCATACTAAATTTGACTTGGGTTTTCATACGTTGGTGCAGTTGGTGAATATCAACTGTCCGTTGGATCCCCATACAGCGGAGGAGGATGTTGTTCTTAACACCTGGTTAGATGATATGCTTAAAAAAGGGTGGTTGTTTAAGAAGACATTGCCAGTCGCATCTACCATCATCTTTGCCAAAAAATCTGATGATTCCCTCCATCCCTGTGTGGATTATGGACATTTAAACAAAGTTACGGTTCACGATCCCTACCCCCTGCCCCTGGAGCAGATGATCAGCCAAGCGATCGCCAAATCTCGTGTGTTCTCTAATCTGGATCTCTTCAATACCTTCAATCAGATTTGGGTAATGGAAGTGCAAGAATGGCTAACAGCAATCTGGATGAAGCGAAGCATTTTCTAGTTCTGCATAATGCCTTTTTGGCTGAAGAATGCATCCGCTACATTTCAACAAATGATTGACAGTGTACTAAGCGATCTCCAAATTCACTTGTGCAGCCGCATATATCAATGACATTCTGGTTCACCCCCGACTCCCAAACAACACGTTATTAATTTGAAAAGTGGTCGTGGCTGCTTTGCACAAGGCAGGCTTGTTTGTCAAGCCTTCCAAATGTGAGTTCTACAAGGAGGAATTTACTTTTTTTAATAACCTCATCCTTAAAGATGGCTACGCAATTCTTCCTAATAAGTTGGACGCTATCCATGAATGGCCAACCCCAACAACCCTGAATATTCTATGGAGTTTCTTGGGAACCATTATCATTTTAAAAAATTTTCCCCAGCTCTTTCACAGTTAGCTGCCCCGCTCCACTCCCTCACAGGCAAGAATGTACCGTTTCATTAATTGCCCAAATGCCAGCAGGCGTTCAAATTGATCAAAGAGGTATTTTTATCCCCTCCCATCATGAAACACGTGGATCCTGCCAAGCCTTATATTGTTGCATGTGATTCCTCCTTGGTGGCAGTGGGGAAGTTCTGCTCCAAGAGCACAATGGCTTAAAACATCTGGTCACCTACTTTTCCCAAAAATTTACTTCCACAGAGCAATCTTGGGCCATCTACGATAAGGACTTGGCAGCCATGGCATGGGCATTGACTCATTGGAGGTATCTGTTACAGGGTGCTCAACATGAGTTAACTGTTTGCACAGATCATCAAGCTCTCTTGTATTTCTGTAAACCACAAAAATTAGCGCATCGGCAAGCATATACCTATCAAGACTTGTGCAGTTTCAATTTCAAATACAAATTCTTAAAAGGTGCACTTAATGTACTTCCCAATTTTCTCAGCTGCAACCCCACCCACTGTCCCTCAAACCCAGATGAAGTGGACCTTGTTAGCATGATCCCCTCTACTCAAATTTTATCGATTATTCCCCACATCATCTCTTCTGTTGCCCTTGCTCCCAACGCCCTGCTAGTTGCTCAGGTCTTAGCTGGCCAAATGACCTGCCACAAAGGTGTGGAGTTAATTAAGCAATTGTCCCTCCAAAATCATAAACACTTCATATACTCTTTGTGGAGGGTCTCATTTATTTTAGGTCACAAATTTGGGTTCCCCCTCTCTTCATAGCTGAGAATTTTGCACTCATCTTGACCCCCCATGATCAGCCATCTGGGCAATAAGAAATGCATCAACTTGATCAAGCGGACCTACAATTGGGCTGGTTTAACTAAGGAAGTTTTTGGCCTGGATCGCTGATTGCATCACTTGTGCTTGGGCTAAGTCAGAACACTCTGGTAGAAACGGGCTTCTACACCCCTTACAGCAGGTGGAGGGTCCATGGACATTAGTGCTCATGGATTCTATCATAAAATCCCCTTCTCTAATGGGTTTACGGCAGTGGTGATGGTGGTTCGTTTCTTTAAGTTTTCTCTTTTTATTCCCTGCGCTTCCACAATTACGTTGGAAAGAAACGCACATCTCTTTGTGCGCCATGTGTTTTCAATGTTTGGCCTCCCGCAGGAGATCATCAGTGACCATGGTTCAAAGTTCACAGCGTGGTTCTGGAGTGAACTCTTATCTGTTCTAAAAATCTCCTCCTGTTGCTCCATGACATATCATCCCCAGTCAGATGGACATACCAAGCGATTTAACCAAGTCCTAGAATAGTACCTGCGTTGCTATGATGCAGCCGCACAGGAAACCTGGGCTAACAACCTTCCCCTCGCTCAGTTCAACTACAACAATGGGACTCATGCTTTCACGGGATTTTCTCCTTATAAAGCAACTCTTGGATATAATCCTTCCTTTTTGGTTGGACCCTGCTTGCAGCACAAGGTCCAAGATACTGCAGATCATGCTGAACAAAAATAGGTTTACTAACCCTTAGTGTGGGAACACCTCACCAAAGTAATTGAAGACTACAAGCAGTTTTTGGATTGAAAGCGACTCCCAGGTCATGACATAATGGTGGGCTTCTATGTTATGCTCAATACGCATCATTTGAGAATGCAAGTACCCTCCCATAAGTTTGCAAGTAAGCGTTAGGGCCCCCACCTGGTGGAGGAAGACTTAGGTAATGGTGCATTCTTGATAAAACTTCCAGCCTATTGGAAACAGCACCCCGTCTTCCACGTTTCCCAGTTGGCACCCTTTAAGGGCACTGTTCTCACAGATCTTGAGCCGATTGTTATTGAAATGTGGAGGAGGCCAAAGTGGAAAATATCCAAACATACCGCAAATCCCATCAGTCCGTTCAATATCTCATGGCCTGAAAAGATTATCTGGATTATGAGAACAGTTGGGTTAAGGCCTGCAATTGTGCTAACTGCATAATACTGGTCAAAGAATTTCATGAATCTCACCCCTAACGCTCCCTACCCCCCCTTCCCCCTAAAAAATCACAACTGTAATGGGGATAAAATTACTTAAGGCGCACAAAAATGTGGCCCTCATGCAGTTTCCCAGCGGTGGTTCCCTTTCTTTGGAAAAATGAAAGGGTAATGTAAGTCACGGGGAACGTCCCCTGTGTGTCAATTGGGCCCTCTTCCCATTTACGAGCAAAAAGATTCTGAATAGGGTGGCTGTACCCCTCGTTACCCAGGGTGACCTCGCCCACATGGTAGACGAGCGCTGGGTAACAGCTCTCCCTCTTTGGATCCCTCTCCCGGTGCCCATGCTCACCTCAGCCAAACTTGTACATCTGATCAGGGAAATCTGTACTGAGATCGCCAAACTGAAGTTTATTAGTCCAAAAACAATTGGAAATAAGCCTGTTGATCAGAATCCACATAGTCAAAGAGGAATGAAGATTGATTCATTGGCCAGAATTGCTGACAGTTCAATTTGGCCAACAGTGTGATCATCAAAATTAACCTCCTCTCAAAATCATCAGGGAACTTCAACGATGTGCAGGAAGTAGCATCAGACACCATTGACAATAGTTCAAAGCTCCCTTCCAGAAAATTGGGAGTATCAGCTGATGCAACGCTTTTGACCAAATGAATGGCCCGGCGACCAGGCACAGGCAGGTTGGGCATCCCAAACCTGTTCCCAACCAATTGGGACCACCCCTACATGGGGTGGCCCTGGGGGATTCCCGCTGCTCATTGGGCCAGATGCCATCGCACCAACCATTGGAAACGCAGTTGAACCTTGGTTCAGGCGCTCGAGGTTGAGCTGACAGTGACTTGGCCTACCGCCAAATACTTCAATGTCAGTTTCATAGAGCTTATTTGACCCCCATGCCCAAATAATTCGCTGGTTAGATCAAAATTGAGGGACCTGATCCCTGCTTGTTCCCACATCAATCGACCACTATTTAATCAGTTGCATCACACTGAGAAAATTGTTGGTCGATTTTCTTGCTTCACTATAAATAAAATTTGCTGCTAATACTATCAAATTTTTGATTTTATTGATATCCTTCTAGCCGCATTCCCAATGACTTTACTCTGGTGGCCTGTCAGTCCCTGTACCAGATGGGCTTTACCAGTACCGGTGGTCACTATGGCCCCCACCATTGTCAACTGGATTCAGCGAGCTAGATAATTCTGGAAATTCGACCCCACTATTTCAAATATCCGCCAACAATATACTGGGATCTTGTGGTCTTACATCCACCATTTCCAAGCAAGGTTCCGCCCCCTTGTCTCCTCAGTTGAATTGAACCCATCCACTGGAGACCTCACGGAAAATATACCTGTGTTACCGCCCCCTGCAGAAAGACCACCAGTGTCTGAGGTTGTCTCCATTTGGTTTGTTCTCGGGTTGCTGTTCACAATTGCCCTACAACAACGGTTTATCATTTCCCAATTCACAGCTCCATACAACGTCATATGTGCAGCAATGCCTCTGGCATTCTGGCTTGCTTTTTGGGTGCCTACGCATCCTGACTGGCAGGCCTGTCTAAACTTCTTCTACCATTTTCATGACAGTGAACTTCTATCTTCTGTCTGACCAATTTCAAGATATCAAAAACCTATTTTGCCCCATTATTTTGGGTGTAGAGTGGTGGAGAAAGTTTGACGTCAAGACTAATTTGAAAGAAAATACTCTGTCTTTTCCTTGAAAAATGGTCACAAGTTGTTTGTCCCTTTGACTGATTCCCACTTTCAGGGAATATTACCTCACTGGCCCAATTTTCATACTCTTACTCTTGCCCCTTTGCTGATGCCCTCTGGGAGGATCCCTTACCTTTCTTCTTGGAGGGGTTGGAATCTTCATCTGATGCAGCTTCAGCTAATGCACTACTTGATCATTCCGAGTTTGATTGTGAGATCAAGCTCACTGGTGATCTGGTGTAGATATCCTCTCCTATTTACCCATTGACTGTCCGGGAGGAAGAAGCTTTGGATGTGTGGGTGAAGGAGCAATTAGCCAAAGGTGCGATTTTTCAGCGTACCTCCCCTGTCTGCTCCCCACTTCTCTTTGTGGAAAAGGCCGATGGAACTTTACGCCCTCATGTAGATTATGGGAATTTAAACAATGTTACTGCACCAGACCCCATCCCATCCCCTTAGATTCAAAGATTGCGCGTTATGTGGAAAAGGCTAAAGTCTTCTCTAAACTAGATTGCCTCAACGCGTTTATCAGATCTGGATAAAGAAGGGACAGGAGTGGTTAACTGCATTCTGTACCAGAAAACGAATTTACTGTTTCAGGTCATGCCCTTTGGGCTTAAGAATGCCCCTGCCATCTTTCAGCGCCGCATTGATGCTGCGTTGGGGGACTTGTTGGGGGTATGCACGGTTGCCTACATGGATGATATCCTGGTGTTTCCCTTGATCATGAGTCACTTACAGTACACCTTTGGAAAGTGGTGGAGAGGTTAAGGGCAGCCCGCCTTACGCTAATGATCAGCAGATGTGAATTCTTCAAGTCCCAGGTCATCTTTCTGGGCAAGGTCATGTTTGACCAAGGACACATGATAATTCCAGACAAATAGAGGCGTTTTGAAAGTGGCGCACACCCACATCAGTAAATGAATTGAGAAGTTTTTTTGGGGAAATGTAAGTTCCTCAAGAATTTCACGCAAATCTATCTGAGGTGGCAGCGCCCTCATATAAGGATAGTGGTGCAAAGATGTTACAGTGATCCCCCGTTTTGGAGAGCGCTTTCCAAGAAGTGAAGTGCACCATGTTATCCACGTCCATCCTTCGCCATGTTGACCCTGAAAAGGAGTTCATTGTGTCTAATGATGCTTCCAACTTCGCCATAGTGGCTGCCTCGTTAAAAGTAGGCGAAGATGGGCCTGAGCATCCGGTGGGATATTTTTATAGGAAAATGTCTCTGCCTGAGTTGAATTACGCCGTTTATGAGTAGGAGTTACTAGCAGTGATGGAGGCGCTGACTTATTAGCGCCGCCACTTGCATGGCTCCTCCCAACCTTTCTGTCTATGTACAGACCACTGAGACTTACTGTACTACTGCGCTCCTCATGTCTTAACCCCACGACAGACCCATTGGCATGAGACCCTTGCCCAATTTGCATTTTCCTATGAGTTCACCAAGGTCAAAGAGAATGGTTTGTGGATGCTTTGAGCCTCAACCCTGCTCTGGCTCCTGATCTGAAGGAGGTAGAAGTTCATAACTCCCAATTGATGATTCCACCGGGTAAGATTTATTTCTCAACTTCCAATTTCCTCAGACAACCCACCAGCGCTCGCACCTCTGGAAAATGTAGAGGAATACAATATGTTCATAAAGGTCATCCTTTCTCAGCCGTTATCAGCTTTATAAACTAGGGTTCTCTCAAAAGCGCTCTAAATCAAAAAGGATTTATCAAGGGGTTATCACATCAAGGATGAGATGGTGTGGTTTCAGGGGCACCTGTGGTTTCTTGATGGCCCACTGCCCCTAGAAATCATCCAGGACCATCATGATGGAATCATTTTTGGTCATCTTGGGAAAGCAAAGACCTTGGAGTTAATAAGAAGCACCTACAATTGGAAAAGCTTGCCTGCTCAGATGGGACGGTATTTGTAAAGAGTGCCTGATCTGCAATCAAATGAAACCCAATTGTCAACCATTAGTGAGTCTGTTGGTACCAGTTCAAAAGGCAGAAGGGCCCTGGACCTCCCTTTCGGTGGATTTCATTTGTGGAATTACCTGTTTCTGATGGATTTGATGCCATCATGGTGGTGGTAGACCGCTTTACAAAAATTTCGCCCACTTTATTCCTTGCAGAATAACAATAACCGCGGCTGAGATGGCTAGGCTCTTCATCACTCATGTGTTTGTGCTTCATGGGGTTCCTCAAGAAAATATTAGTGACTGGGGACCCCAGTTTACCTCCATCTTTTGGGAAGAGCTGTGTAAGATTATTCAGATTCACCTCTGCCATTTAACTGCCTATCTTCCCAATCAGATGGGCAGACCAAACAAGTGAACCAGTGCTTGGAACAGTATCTGTGGTATTACAATGCTGCAGATCATTAGATTGGGTTTCTCACCTACCCATGGCCCAATTTAGCTACAATAACACTATGCATTTTTGAACGGTTGTTCCCCCTTTTTCGCCAACCAAAGATTTTACCCCGCCTTTAACATGGAGCCCAGCTTTGGTTCCAAAGTCAAAGCGGTGGTGGACTTTGCTAAGACTATCAAGAAGGTCCACCAGGGGGTTTTATGAGTTTGGAGGCAGCAATGAAAGTGTATAAGAAGAACGCTGATGGTAAGCGATGAATGGGTCCAGTGTACAAGGAAGGTAATCTCAGGATGCTTGATGCTCATAACATCCCTATCAAGAAGCAATGAAAAAATCTGGGTCCAAAGAGGATTGGTCCTTACCGCGTTATTATAAGGTGGGCCATGCCTCATACCAGTTGGATCTTCCCTCTTCATTTCAGATCTTCTCGGTCTTTCATGAATGCAAATTGATGTTGTTTGAGGGTTCCCCACCTGAGACTCCTGGGGCTTATCTCGTGGATGGGGCGCCAGAGTGGGAAGTGTAGGAAACAGTAGCCTCCCACCGTGTTAAAAGAAGTCTTGAGTACCGGGTATCATGGAAGGGTTTTGACGCCACAGAGAACAGTTGGGTGCCAGCACGTGACTGTGTACATGCTCAAGACCTGATTGAATCATTCCATAAGTTTTCCTGATGATGCAGGATCAAAGTCCAAGCCTGCCGTTGCTGCTATAAAGTTGGCCTCCACACATAAAATCTTCTCCTTAGCAAACGCCCCTGGAGGAGGGGGGTGGAGCCCAAGAAGGAGGAGAGGATCTTGTCATGGTTGAATGACATGATAGTAGGCATCAACCCCAAGGATAAGGCTGGGTGACAGTAGCCCAGAAGGTGAAACTTCAGGTTCTCCCTGACTTTAAGCACACATAAGACCGATTCTGGGTACAAGCCAAATATGCCCAGGTTGGTACTAGTGAGGTGCAAAATGCCTGGCCCCTTGTATCAGCTCAGGCGTTAAACGGACAAGCTATCTAATTAATGATGACATTTTGATTCAGCTGATTGGGAAAAGGGGGTTTGAAATCCATTTCATTTATGAATTTATGCACTCAGGTAGGGTACTTCAATCTATTACTTGAGTGAAGACAATTTTGGTGTATTCTACAAATTTGGATGGAAGTGTTGGCCTACTGGAGCATCAAGGCTTATGCCTGCTTCCGCAGATCCATAATTACCCTGAATCTGTTTAAATATGGTTTTAATGACCAACATTCCTTGTTAGTCGACTTTTCAGAAATAAACTTACCCATTTTTTTACGTTTTCTCTATGGTTTCTTGGGTGAACTTGAGTGCGGATCTCTTTGAGAAGGTCTCCAACTATGTTGACCACTACATAATATCCCAAATAACAAAAGTTTCCGGTGCTCCCTTGGGCCGCTCAGGTCCCCTCCAGATCAAGGCACCCAAGCCTCCTAGCACCGATTTACACTTGATTATGGACTCCCCCTAAGGTCCACTCAAGTTTTGTTGTTTCTCACTTACCTGAAATTGTATACCGCACTTTACACCTTTGCCTTGGGTCCCTTTTGTACTGGCACCATTTGTGGTGTCTTGTTTCCTATTCCATTAACAACTAGTTCCCTAGCAGTGTGGATTTGCATCCCACACCACCTTTCTGGGAATGAGAGTTACAGACTCTCTCTTGACATCACCCAGTGACTTAAAGTTGTGGTACTTAGGGTATACAAGTGTATACAGCACACTGTGAAGGAAGCTGCTACCCAGACCTAAGCTCATAGATTAGCATTATTGCAAAGGATAAATCAGGTAGAAGCGTTGCTAGAACAATTGTAATGCAGAACTTCTAACGGTACTGAAGGACCTGAGAGGCCACATGTGCCACAGGGTCTCACTAGAGCTGATGGTCCATAAGGGTTTCAGGCTTTGAAGGCCAAAGATGCCCTTAATGGGCTGAAGAATAAGCGGGTTTCAGAGGTCCCCCTGACTCCCAGGGTAACGCCCTAATGAAGGTTCTGAGGATTTCATGCGATGAAAAATTCTCACTAATATGAAAAACCTACAAAAAAATAGGAAATTTATATGAGGATGTGAATTGCCCTAAGGTAGCCCAATCGATACTGATGTTACTCTAGGCGCTTTAGATTACAAAATGGAGAATGTGCAAACTATTATGAGATTACCATTAAGTGTCTCAGAAAGATGGAACAGGAATATGATAACTCAGAGGCTTGGACAGGCATTGTGAGTCTGAGGTTCAAAGCCTATAACCCAAGTAAACTAGAAAGCGGACTCCAATGTTTTCAACTGATGCTGGAATGAACTACAACCTATAAAATATTTCAGGAAGAAGATGAAGAAATTACCCAAGTATATTCCAAGACAGTGCCTACCAAACCTAACCATATCATCAAGGCTGAAATCACACTCTCTTCGCGCCTACAGATCCCCCTTCAAACCTGGTTAGTAACAATCCTTTCTCATCCAGAAAGAGAATCATAAAAGCTATTTAATGCTATGTAAGAAGCCACAAATGGACAAAAGGTGAATCATATCTACTTTTACCTTTATGGGGAAGCCCAAGAGATTAAGCCCCCACCTACGTGAATGCCAGACCTGGTCCGCAGATTAAGATCGCTCTAGTCCATATATTGGGTAGTGACCAGACCCTTCTGAGTCAGATCAACATTTAAAGCTATTCTCCTCAACAAAGGGGTAAGTCCCTATGAATTTTCATGTCACTTTTATGCTGACGCACAGCTGTTAGTTACTACCAATAAAAATTTTTTATTATGACGCCATCATTGCCATCCTCTCTGCCCTCAAAATCTTGTCCTGAGGTTCAGCTCCACATAATGGATCTCAGAAGAAACTTTAAAGTATCCGTGATATTAAGTGGACTCTAAACAACATCCCAGCGGCCACATTGAACAAATACCAGCCTCAGTTTAGGCCCTCCAAGACCTAGAGTACAAGCTCTATAGCTTAAGGAGAATATATCTATCTGTTCCTACTAAAAGGGACATCGGTACACCAAAGAAGCATGATACAAGTGATGTGCGGAAGAGGCAGAATGCAAATTGTTGGTAAAAGTGAGATCAGTATGGCGAAAGAAGCTCTTTTTGAAGACGTCCCCCTTATATGCCTTTACTCAAATCTGATATTTCCATAGAGTTTGTCACAGGAGAACCCTGTGACAATGAACCAAAAATTTAGATAATAAACTTTTTGAACTCATTTTCCTTTTGATAAGACACCCAAGTTTCTTACCTTGCAATACTAATTTAATAGTATGGTTACTCAAGTTGTGATCAAGGCCCATAAGATCCCATCACACACCATAATTGATGGTGGGTCTCAGTGAACGTCGTCCTTTTAAAATTATGAAGAAAACAAAATCATTCCCAACTTGCCCCATTACATTGAATGTGGCATCTCTGGGTCTCAGTGTAACAGATCAATAGGGTCTAACTCAACGCTCCACACAGCTTTGCAAAAACTATATTAAACGCCTCAGATAAAGCCCTAGATACCCAAGTTATAAGCTTCTATTAGTCACCCAATTTCTCCAAGATTATGACTCCAATATCCATATAATATTTGACTCCCACCCATAACTAGCACTCACATTCTCGGTGTTTAAACAACCAAGGATTAAAGAGCATATAAAGGCTTGAAATTTTTATTAGAAACAAGTAATATGATTAATTGGCTTGACTACCACATCTAAGGTTTGCGCATAAAACTACTTCCTCATATATGGATGGTTTGAGGGGATGTCTGTGTATCCACAGAGCCTAAAGTGCTTTTTACAAGGTCACAGGTTATAATAGATACCCAGGTCCATGTAAATATTCTATCAGGAAGCCTTTTATAATCTTAGGGGCTAAAAATCGTTCAACAAAATAAATAAAAAATTACACAGGTATTATTGACCCACATACATTGGCTCAATCTCTATATTGATGGCCAACTTAATCCATAAATATCGCACCACTGGCCACAATACTCTGATAACTTGCCTATGCTTAGTAAAAATCAATGATATCAGCTGTGTCCGTGGACTTAGAAGCCTTTGTGACTCTAGATCAGAAGTGCCTTCCACTGCGGCGCTAATAACCAGTTCTATAAAAGGAGGCCTTACCACAAAACTATAAAGAAGGTTGAAAAACTCTTGAAGAAATACTTTGATTTGTTTTACACATCCATGTATGACTTTAGCAATATGAGCTATGTTGTACACAATATGGAGACAGGGGATGCTTCCCCTATATACTATGACCTTGTCAGAAAAGAAAGGTAGAAGAGACCTAAGAGACTACCAAGCTTAAGGACTTGCTAACTTTAGGATTGTAGGTGTCTCCTCAAAGTCCCAGAGCATCTTTTTTCTACTAGTTTAAAAAGATGGGAGCCATTAGGACATTATAGATTACCATAATTTCGATTCATTGTCCCAGAAGAATAGTTATGCTTGACCATGGAGATGAATCTTTACAGCTCCTGGCTGGGTCCAATAAATTTCTCAGTGATATATATTGTAAGTGGGTTCTAACAAATCAGATTAACTCTTAAAGATCAAGCCAAGTGTCCTATAACCGCTTACAAAGGGCTATTTGAACCAACCTGCATGCTGCAGGGGCTATTTAATGCCCCTACTACATTTTAATATGCTATAGTTCGTGTTGAAATTCGAGATAATAGGCAGGTCAAGATCCCTACACCTGAATCGATCCCAATAGGTCAACTCTTGATCCTTGACGCTTGAAACCTGTCACTGAAGCCATCAATGGTAAATCTAATCAGAAGAATATGCACATTGGCCCAATGTAGATGCCTTTTTGAGTGAACCTCCACATTTCAAATCATGTATAGGCGTGAATCACATCAGTGTGCTCACGAGGACATCATTGCCAAAGAACAATTAAGGCGTCAAAGAGGCAGTCAATCTGGAGGGGATTAAAAAGATCCTAATTGTGCGGAGCCATGAAGGTCTTGTCAGCATTGCGTCCCCAATCACTCCTAAATATCCAAATCCCCCTAACTCAATAATAATGTCTATTTACCCACCTTTTTATCTTCATTGACCTCTTCACTAGAATTACATTTTTGAGTCCCATTTCAAACCGTAGCTTTCAGTCTAGAGACCTAAAAACTGACTTAAGTGGTGCTCACTACAAGGGCATCTGAGCTTTCTATTAAAAACATCTATCACAAAAATGGATAATATTAGCAATCGTTGGACATTTGCCCTCTCAGCTGCAGAGGAAGAATGTCTTGGGTCGAAATCAGCTGAACTGGGGAAATGTCGGCTATTTTTAATATTGCAGTGAACCTAAATGAATTTTAAATAAGGATAACAATGATTTAAAGGGTAACGGCCAAAAGACCCTGGCTGATTCTTAGTGGAACCCCATTAATTGGGTGACACAATTTTGAAACCTGCACAGGCAAGAAACGTAAAATTAAGTGGTTAGATTACTCTGACCAAGAGATGGACCGTGAAGCAACCATCAGAAGGTATGCCCCAACCACCATCAGGTACTTCAAAGCACCTACGTGGGGACCGCCCCCTTTTATAGGTGTGGCGGAGGTCCCCAAGGTGAAAGTATTTTATCTAGCGGTGATTGGGTGAAGTACATTAAAACATTACTGCATGGGTACATTCAGACCCAAAGCCCCACCCCCACTATCATTTCACCAAAAAGAGTAACTCAAACTCCCACGATTTGATAGGAGAGTATCTACTATTTCCAAATTTTGAATGCGTCAAAGCTATTATAAAACTATCCTCAAATACCCAACCCCCAAAACATTTTTAATACTGATCAATCGGATATCAAGAAGGATCAATTTTCATTTTTCCCCCACGCTTCTAATAGAAAACTAACAAAAACCCAAATTTATAGTAGCGCTTCTTTTTATTATATAAATACCTTTGTGAGATCCAGCAGCGTAAGCACCAGTGAGCACAAGTAAACTGGATTCCTACAAAATGGTGCTCACAACTGTATATACCTGTACACCTCAAAACTCATCAAAATCGGAGGCTTCAAACGTGAGTAACCCCCACTTTCTTTTTTTAGCACTAGTGGTGCCCAACCCAAAAGGGGGAGCCACCACGCATTTTCATTTGCAAATGGGCCAAACAAAGAAATTAATATAAAAAAATCTCTAATATAGCCCCTAGGTTATCAGCCTAGGAAACCATATCAGATGGTGAGGAAGCTTTGGGGAAACATTTGTTTGGCGCCCGCTTTAGCTGGTGGACCATTGTGGACAACATTGGGGTAGGGGCATCAGCAAAATGAGGCATAAGGAGGTATACACAGTGCATTCAAAAAGTTCTGGGACTAACGTTTTAGAGACACAACTTTACAAATAAATAAACTTTATTTTATCATAATTTAACATACAACCTTTCACTCTCTATACATATTTATATTGCTAAAACAATTGTTAAAAGGTATGCACATAATTACTATTTTGTATAACCATGTTTAAACCAGCTATCACATTCTTCTGAATTGTCTCTATTTTATCAAAAGGATGAACCTTCAGTGCCACCGTCAGATTATAATTATCTACCCTATTCACCAGATTTAGCTCTGTCTGACTTCCTTCTGTTCTCTAATCTGAAGGTGGCACTAAAGGTTCATCCTTTTGATAAAGTAGAGACAATTCAGAAGAATGTGACAGCTGGTTTAAACATGGTTATACAAAATAGGAACTAGTGCATACCTTTTAACAATTGTTTTAGCAATATAAATATGTATAGAGAGTGAAAGGTTGTAGGTTAAATTATGATAAAATAAAGTTTATTTATTTGTAAAGTTGTGTCTCTAAAACGTTAGTCCCAGAACTTTTTGAATGCACTGTGTAGTTGTGGATAACCCACAATTTTCTTCTTCACCTTGAATCACGTTTAGTTGCTCTGGAAAAGCAACTAGAACGTGCGAAACCCTATCTCAAATAACTTGAGCAGCGATAAATAAAGCCATATTTTAAAGATAAGTTCATCCCTGGTGAAGGGAGCATAGCTACTTTCTTGTATGTTTATGAAGCTGCCATGTATGGTGAAACAGACAAGAAGAAAGTGCAACACATCCTTCCATATTGAAATCTCTTAGCACAAATGATAGTTCCTTACTTGGACCCTTTGTACACCTTGTCAGAGGTGAAGGAGGCTCTTCTAGCTTAATTTGGATCAAAGCAAAGTCTATACTGGGAAAACAGGCCTTTATGCGCCTTAGTTACTATAAAGGTGAATCAACCATTGCCTTTGCTGAACTATTTTACCTCGCTGCGCAAAGGTTAACGACCTCTAACATGATCACCCTGGATGATGCTATTGCTGCCCTGTTAACTGGGATAGCCTCTAATCCTCTCTAGATAGACATATCATCTCAGTGAAACGCCACTTTAAAAACATCCGCAATATTAAAGAGGCTTTGTTAGAAGTGGCCGAATTCCAATTATATGCCAAAACAAATGTCACTGAGGTGAGACCTTCAGCGCTAACCATTGAGGTGCTTCCGCCTGTTGAACAGAGGAGAGTGAGCTCACCTGTGCCCATCCTCCCTGTGAAACCCGTTTCCTCAGTACAACTTAAAATGGATATCACTTTATCTTATGAATTAAAGACCATACGGCCGCATAAGCTCATTAAAGCGCTGTGCCTTCCTCTCCAAATAAGCTGGTAAATGCGCGCCCTAAGGCTATTCAATCTCCTGTGGCCATCTCACCTACCTCCATCGCGGCCTTGTCAGTTGTTGAGAATACCCTTGGGGACGGATCTGAGTGGGGTTAAGATGACGTTGGTTACTATATATTGGGAGCCCCCACAGAGGTAGAGGTTCCTGAGCATTTGAACGCTGAAGGAGTAAATGATACCGTCATACCTGAAGAAACGTACCTCAGCCAAATTCTAGGGTTTCCCAAAGTTATTTATATTTCCAGCGATGGTAAACACTTCATATCTAAATTTATTCGACCTATTCAGCGGGTCCATAACCTGAAATCCATCCTGGATAGTTAACCCAAGACTGCTCATAAGCTAACCTACACCTTCCAGCTCAAGGAAGTCTTAGCCTTGTCACCTAACTTTGGAGGAACCCTCACTAAGGTTGAAGTGGTCATTCAAAAAAGTCCGAATAATGGCCATCCTGGGCACTGGCTCCCCAGTCAACGTAATCTCCACTAAATTTATTAAGAAGATAAAGCTAGCGCCTGACTTGGAGTACACGCAAGAATTAAGAACTGCCTGCCTCAACAATACTCAGGCTATTGGGTTATAATCTTCCTTTCCCATTCTATTTGGGAAGCTTATCCTATCAGCCCCTGCTTTGGCTTTGGACAACAACGCATTTGATATTCTCATTGGCACTCAATTTATGATTGATTATGAAGGAATAATCAACCTGGAGCAAGGGGTCCTCTTATATTACTCAACTACGAAACCCTAGTCTTATCCAACAAAGAACCCAGCAAAAATGAATACTTTTCCTGGTCAAATATCCCATTTCAGCTATATCTTTGCCTTATTCCACTTCTGGGAGTAACACAAAAAATTGCCTGAATCAATGGATGATAGGGAGGTTATACCGTTCTATGCTACAGATGAGGTTTGATTAAGCCTGGTGAACAAAGAGTGGTTGACTCTAAAATAACACTACAAATCCCACACCATTGCTTGTTGCACCTCGTAAGTATTGAGGGCGTGAGCCCCTTAGAGCCTAGTAAATTCTTGGGATATTAGACACAGCCTACCAGATGCCAATTACTATTCTATTGGGAAACCTCACCGGAAGGGACATGATCATATGGAAACACCAGGAGATTGGCAGAGGCTTCAGCTCCCAGTAGTGGACATCGAACATATCCACTCAATTAGCTCCTTGACGAATTTGTGCTTACCCATGGACAACATGGTGAGTACCTTGCCCAATGTTCATATTTCGGATAAGCTGACCCCAGAGGAGTTGAAAAAAATTCATACCTTGTTAGACAACTATAGTGACATTCTAAATTGGATACTGACTTTGGCCACATGAAGGGCTGGTGCCACTCCATTGATGTGGGTGATGCCCAGCCTATTTTTCCAAACCTTATCGCAAGTCAAAGGTGGAGGAACAACAAATGAGGACGGAGCTCCAGCAGTTATTAGGTGCAGGGTTACTCATTCCTTCATAAAGCCCTTGTCCTTCGCCCCTCTTACTAATTAAAAAGAATAATAAAGGCCTTTGGATAGTCATGGATTACCATAAGTTAACTAGCCTCAATAAGAAGGATAGCTATCCTATACCTCGCATTGATGAAGCCCTGGCCCAAATCTTTGGCTCTAACTTCTTCTCCGCCATGGACTTGGCCAGTGGCTATTGGAAAATGGACCTTTCTTCTCAAGATCAGGAGAAATGCGCTCTTATCTGTAGTGAAGGTCTCTTCCAACCCACACGATTACCCCAAGGGTTGAGCAATGCACCTGCCTCTTTCCAGCGTGCGATGGATCACACCTTGAAGGACCTCAAGTTAACTTGTGTCATCATCTATCTTGATGACATCACGGTGTTCTCAAAACCTTCAACGAACATCTTGACACTTGAAGGAGTTGTTTCAGCGGTTAGATAAGTCTAATATTAAGTTGAAACCCTCAAAGTGTACCTTCTTACAAAGGGAATTGGACTTCCTTGGTCACTCCATTTCCCAAGAAGGAATTCAACCCATGCAAAACAAGGTTGAAGCTTTTTCAAAAATGCCGCCTCCTAAAAATAGTGGGATTACCAGTATTTATAGGAATGAAGGGATAATTCCATCATTTCATCCCTAAGCTCGCCCAACTCAGTGAGCCCCTTGTCCAACTTACCCAAGAATACCCCTTTTTATTGGGGCGTTAAATAAAAGGCTACTTATGAGACAATGAAGCAACTGCTACAAGAAAGTCCTATCCTACGACACCCAGATTATAATAAATTTTTCATCTTATTCACTGACGCCTCAGACTATGCTGTTGGGCCCATCTTAGACTAATTAGATGAACACGGTGTAGATCATCCTGTATCCTATTTTAGTAAGATGATATCAAAAGTGGAACGCAACTACAGTGTAATGAAGAAGGAGTGCCTTGCTGTTCCGTTGGCTGTAAAGCACTACCTCCCTTTTCTATATGGATTTACCTTCACTGTGGTTACTGACCATGCATCCCTAAAATGGTTGCAGAACATGAAAGATTCTACTGGTCGGCTAGCTTGATGGGCTCTAAATCTCCAGCCTTACAACATGAAGATCAAACACCGTGCTGGAACCCATTACTTGAATGTTGATGGGTTGACTTGTCCACCAGTCAGTCACTTGATAATAGTGAGGCGGAGAGGTTACATGACCTCTTAATGACCCCCGATGACTGGGAGGATGAGGATGAGCCTGTACAGAAAATGTTATCCTGGCACTCCCATAATACCAAAGTGGAGAACGGGAAGTTGTATAAGCAGGTGGGGGCAAAGTGGCTGCTTTACCTTTGGCCTTTGGAACGCATACCTGCTATCCTAGAAACTCACTCCACCCTAGGTCATGGAGGGGAGAAGAAAACGTATGAGTGGATTAAGGATTGGTACTATTGGGATAAAATGATGGAATCAATTGTTGATGCCTTGGAAGCTTGCCTTACATTTAAGAAGCAATCCGGTTTCAATACTAGATACTTATATCAACCCACTACCACTCAACAACAGTTCCACACCATTAGTTTGGATGTAGTAGGTCCCCATCCTCAGACTACTAATGGAAGCAAATATTTACTAGTAGCTATTGATCATTTCACTAAGTGAGTGGAAGCCATGGCTCTTCCTGCCCAAATGGCCAAGGCCACAACCACCTTTTTACATCAAAACATTTTCTTTTGACATGGCTGTCCCCAAGTTCTACTCTGCGACAATAAGAACTTCACCTCCAGAGTAGTAAAATCCTTGCCACATCCATGGAAGCACAACAACTTTTCTCAGCTCCATATAATCCCTCTACCAACGAAACTGTGGAGAGAGCAAATGGTACTCTGGTATCCATCCTACAAAAAATGGCCTCTTATGATCCACTTCACTGGGATTAATACTTACCCAGTGCCCTCATGGCCTACTGGATTAGTTATCACCAGGTATTGAAAATGTCTCCATTACATATCTTATATGGGAGAGAACCAGGAATACCTGCTCTCTTAGTTAAGGATGTATTCTCCTCTAGAGTTGAGGAGCCCAATAAAGTTATGAGAAGATTGGCGCAATGCATCATCCAATCCCAATCTGAGGCAATGACCAATTTAGCAAAAACTGTGACTTAAGAAGGGTAACGGCCAATGAGCTCAGAACCCCTATATACATTCCAATTGTCTGACATGGTATTATACTACCATAACTGCATAACACCTAGAAGCGGTAAGCTTGGATCAATCTGGGAAGATCCCTTCACCATCACCTACAAAAGAAGCAATGAATACTCTATAAAATAGTTAGCTACCAGAATTACCATCAACTGAGTACATGGCTGCTTCCTTTGGATTTATTCTCCCTCCAAAATACTTGATGGGCGATGTTGGTCATTTGCCCTCTCAGCTGCAGAGGAAGATGTCTTGGGTAAAAATAAGCCAAACTTGGGAAAACTCAGCCATTTATAAGTTTGCAGTGAACCTAAGTGCGATTTAGATAAGGATAACAATGATTTCGAGGATAACGGCCAAAATACCCTGGCTGATTCTTAGTGGAACCTCATGAATTGGATAACAACATTTGAAAACCTGCACGGGCAAGAAACGTAAAATTTAGCAGTCAGGACACTCTGATCACGCGACGGACTGTGGGGTGACCATCAGAAGGTATGCCTCAACCACCATCAGGTCCTTCAAAGCACCTACGCGGGGACCACCACCTTTTATTGGTGTGGCAAAGGTCCCCCAAGGTGAAAATATTGATCTATTGGTGATTGGTTGAATTACAATAAAACATTACCACATGGGTACATTCAGACCCAAAGCCCCACCCCCACTATCATTTCACCAAAGAGAGTAACTCAAAGTCCCATGATCTGATAGGAGAGTATCCCATCTTTCCTAATTTGGAATGCATCGAAGCTATTCTGAAACTATCCTAAATCCCCACTGAACCTCAAAGCTGTTTAAATACTGATTAGTTGGATATTGAGAAGGACAAATTTCTGTTTTACCCTATACTTCTAGTAAAATTCTAACAAAAACAAAAATCTATAGTAGCACTTATTTTTATTCTATAAAAAACCTTTGTGGGATCCAGCGTCATAACCACCAGCGAGCACAAGTAAGCTGGATTCCTACAGCAATCAAGAAGGCCAATCCACTGAATAGTCAAGAAGCACAACTTGATGGATAAAGACATCTCAGTACAAAGAAACTCCTCTACAGCCTGAAATCCTACTTTTTGGTCACTGTTTTAATTGAGTTTGACCAACCATATTAGTATCACATAACCAATTATTTGTTTAGTATTGTATCTAATAGTTAGGTAGCTGACTGAGCGAGGTATCTGTACGCCATAATGTCCCTGCTTTAAAAGCTTTACCTAGAGTATTATTATATTACTTAGTAAATCCCCAAAACCTCTCTGGCACAATCCCTCATCACTTAAACTTTTGGCTTCTGACGCTCTGACCTAAATACTTTTATCAATTCATTCCACTCAAATGAATTAATCCTTATCATTCCATGCCAGTGTAAAACATCAGTATTAGAATTGGTATTATTTATCTAGGCCATCTGGCCATAATCTGACTAAGTTCTGCGGATTAAAGCTGTTCAAGAAAATTACTCTGAACTCTAACTTTTGGATAATTAACCCAATTCGGATGTCATTAATTTAGACTACTAAATTCAGAGGGCTGCTTGATAACTAGAGAAGCACCAATGAGAACGCTGGTAGATCAATCATATCTGAAGAGGATTAGGGGTAAAGGGGGAGCTTTTAAGTGGTTAAAAAATCAGCTAATTAGAAGAATTGCTGGAGCAAGTCTCGTGAGACCTTAGCAGTACTTAATACTACAAGGTGCTCGTTGATTTACTTAAATAAACCCACTATTACTGAATTTTGTCACTCTTTGTATGAGTTTTTGGTCAATATATTGCTATCTTACAATACTTTGAGATGTTGGTGTATCTACCTGTGCAGTTGAAATCTGACACACTTGCGCCAGTTTTTAACAGCCACCTTTCAATTCGCCTTATCTTCTGTTAGCTAAGATCTTAATAAACATCAAATGAAAACATAAAGATTATTAAACAACTGTTGAATGTCATCTAATCCGTTGGTGGCTTCTCTAGTCATTCCTGAGCCTCCTATGTGCTTTCCACAGTGCAATATTTATATACCTTAGCTCAACTACCTTCAGAAAGAGTGGCTTTTGAACTGAACGCTATCTCTAAAGCTTCATAAATCCAGCTATACACCAAATTTTATAAGTAGTTGGTCTACATCACCATGAAGTAGCTTGATGTTAAGGGATCACACAAACCCTACACTCAAATGTAATCAGTTTCAAAGATGCTGCCTCCCCCTTTGTTCATAACAGCTGGGAGGCCATCGTAGATAATAGCTGACTGACTAATGAGGATTATAACCAAATTGATATGTTAAATTTGAAATCATGGTTTATCTTGAGGATCAGATTAATCAAAATGTACAATTCCTCGAGTCCATCTGGAGCCAACGTCTGAATCAATTTGAGGACCTCATCTAGTGCTCCACCAATGTTACCAAGAGTTAGCCTCCCACAATAGAGTCCCTGGGACTGAGGGTCTGAGGGGCTAAGATGGTCAGAAGGACCAGAAGGCTTGAGAGGCCAGAAGGGTCTAAAGGTCCCATGAATCCATAAGTTAGGTTTTAATTAGGTTATTTTTTTCCCTCGAATTTAGATACTAGTGACTTATCAGAGAGTGGTCCCCAATATGATTCATTAGTTTCTAAGAAAGTTAGCCTTTGAAGGAAGAAGTTCCAATTAGTATTTATCATCCAAAGCTATGACAATGACCTTTAGGTTTTTGAGGAGGGAGCTCCAAATTAGCAATTAATTTAATTTGATGTTTAGACTTCCCTGAGTTATTAGAGATGATCCTGATAGTTATAGTTTACCAAATTAAGGACAAAAATACCACAACTAGAGAATTGCTTTGATGGAAGTTCCAACCAATAGCATAGTCAGCTCTTCAACCTTAGCTCGCTAACATATGAGGCTGACAGGCTGATCAGAGGGTCTACTCTGCGCTCAATAAGCAACAGATAACCTCTGCTTAGATAACAATCATCATCATTAATCAAATTCTCCTCTGATGCTACCCTTTGTATAACTGATCTAATCTTATAATTTTATCATCTTTGGAGAATCTCTTATTGACACTCTCTGACATGTTTGTTATACGTGGCCCTCAGAAATAAATAGAAGTTAATCCAACCTCTCTCTTAGCAGCTTGGCTCTAAGGTATCTGCGATATAGAGTATCATGTTAAAACAGAGTAGATCAGACTGGTTACTGTATTCTGCTAAATTGCTAATCCCATTCTGGCTACTGGTGAATAGTTCACTTTAACCACTTTAAGTGAAACTAAACAGTATAAAACTAAGATTCTGTGGAAAAGGGTTTTTTTGAAGTAAAAAGTGATTTATTTTATACTTTTGACAAGAAATCAATTTATAAAACAAATGAAAACTGTAAAATAAACTGGGAACTTGGGTAACAAATGGAAATTTCAAGAGCTCCTAGTGAGATGGCGTCTAACTGCCACTTTTAATGCTTCGTCATTTTGGTTAAGTTGTTATACCTATGAGATCCTTCTCATGGTGATTATATCTGAACCTGGATGTCCAGGGTCCCTTTCTTCTGTCCTCATTCCTTGTATGTAGGTGGTAGCATCTTCTCCAGGATTTAATAAATTACTAAATTTTAGAAGAAGCTTATTGACCTCACGTTACTGAGATGGCATTCCTTTGTAGTGCATTATATCAAATTTTTTAGTAACTCTGATAAATTAGTTGTTGTACGAATTTGGTATATTCACTTGTGAGCCTCAATAATTAACATTGGGGTAATTTGGGCGAATTATCATTTTTTCATCAGTGAGTTGTAAAATATATTAACCCCCAGAAGGTGTAAGTCCTGAGGCCCAGCCCCTGTTCCTAGACAAGGACCAAAATCCCTTCAGGACCAAATGGGGCCCAAAAACCTAGGTGGACACCCTGTCAACAGTTTTATGACTTGACTCATGTGGTGGATGAGCGCTGCGTCACTGCTCTGGCCCCCAAGGATTTTCCGTCCCTTCCTCTCCCCTCCTCCTCTACACTGTTAAAGTTGATAGAGGGGTCCTTCAGAGTGGTTGCTTAATCCAGTGGTCACAGGCAGGCACCTGGGTCTCACCCAAACTCAGGAGATCCTTATCAAAATTTACTAAAAACAGGTCAAGTGTTGAGGCCCAGTTTGCTAATTCTTGGCAAGGTAAGCTGGTCTGGGCTACCCATAAAAAAGTGTATCAAACTACAATTTGCTACTATCAACAATAATACAAGATGTCAAAAGTTTCTAACCTTCTGGAACAGATTCAGGCAGTTTGAGGTTCACAGATAGTCTGACTAAAATGATATGGTACCATGTTGAAAGTATCAACCTAACTTGCCTCAAAACTCGGGAAAAGTCATAAAAGTTTTATAATTTGTTGGTGCCTCAGATACCCCCCTCACCACCACTCCCCAGCCAATCAGAGTCCACATCCAATTGCTAAGGGACCTTACTCCTTGGTACCTCTCCCCAATTAACCCTCAATTCATAAGTTGACAGACCTTCCCCAGGGGGCTGTAGTTGGCGGTTCAATTTAATCCCTCACATAAGCTAAGATCAAAAAACTCTGCTATTTTGTTCAGCATGTTGTGGACTACGTCCATCCAATATTTTTAGACTAATACCATCTATCAATCTGGCAAAGTGTGCTGCTGCTCAAGTTGTCATCATAATGATTGTCAACTGAATTGTTCAGTCAATTGACCCCTCCACCTGGCAGGTCATCACATATTTTTAAGGAAATTTGCCACTGATGACGCATACTTACCTCCTGTCACTAACACGCGTCACTTGGATTGCACCTGTCTTACCTCCCTGTTGCGTGTTTTCTGGAAGTTTCTCATTCAAGTGGACACCACCATAGAGACCTAACCTCACCATTGGTGGAGTACAAACCTCAATTATCCCTTCTGAAAAGGTCCTTATTTGGCCAAAGGGCCTGGAGCACATCCCTCAAGTGGAGCTCGTCCCAGCACCTTGCGTGGGCACCACTCACGTCCCAATTTCATTGTCAATCTTGCACCAGAACTCAAAGCACCCTTTTTAGATCTTTAAGTTCATTTTTAAAGTCAAAGGCTCCCAACCATGAGTCCGTGAGGTGTTGTTGCTCTCCCTGCCTCCCCCATTCAGGGTTGCCCCTGTGAGGCCTGTAGTTGCCCCATGAAAGCCATTTGGATTGCTTTGGGTGCCTTTGGTACATTGTTGAACTTTTATTATCCTCATGTCAATTCTAGAACCCTACTCTTACAAATCAATCAGACCTCTGTACAACTGGCATTCTGGGCCTTCATTTGGGTGTTCACACACTCTGATTGGTATCCCATTATAATCTTTCTCAGTTGCCTCCTTGACATAAGAACTGACTACTTACTTTGGCTGTCTCCCCCCTCCTATAATTATTGGCAAAGTGATTTTCATATGCCCTCACAATTAACTTACACTCACTCTTCGACCTGATCTTCTCTTGTTAGTTTGAAGCCTCACTTATCTGAGCTTGCAATCAGGCCCTATCAGAATGTATCCAACTCACCAAGCCTAGACCATCAATGTAACCCCATTAGTGAACATGATAGGGATGTGGATCCTTCCTGTTCCCTCTGATAAATTATCCAACAAAGTTTAGATGCCCTGGCGGAGCTCCAGGTGCACTTCTCCACCAAAAACTCAAAAACCCAATCGCCCTTTGATTACTAACAGAGTGTGGCTCCCTGACGCCCTGGAAGGAGATGCCCGCCGCTGGGTAAGAGGGGTGCTCCACTCTGCGGCCAAGACTGGGAACCTCACCCCACTGCTTGCGCTGGTCACCTCAGCGGTCCAGTCCTAGAAGTCAAGACCCTCATACCTCCTCCACCTCTTCACCCTGGGAAAAAAGATGCAGACCTGCCCCCCTCATTGGTACCTTTGCCGTGCAGGCCCCCTCTTACCAGTCCCCTTTTAGATCACTGTCTCCATCTTTTAAAGGCCTGGACTCATCTCTGCTGCCCACCCGTCCTGTGATCCTCTCCCAGGGTCTTTAGAGATCACTTTCTCAGTGGCCCTCTCTATTAGGGCTAGACCAATACACATATCCGCGCCAGCTGTTGCTGTCCTCACTACACCACATGCTGCCTCTCATCCTTCAGTCAATGGCCGTGGACAGGAAAAACGCCACCTGATATTATGGTCCTTCATTCCCCTGCTGGGCCCACCCTGGACGTCCATCCTCAGGGTAATCAGATGCCAGCCATGTACCCTGTTTTAACGCTTTCCCTCAGAATCTTCTCGCTCGGTCCCCAGGGTCCCAAGCCTGATTAGACTTGCACCATTGTTTTACTTCCTGACCCCTGCTTCTCCTCAAAGAGGGGGAAGCAGGTATACCTTTTGAACCGTTGCCTCCCCATCTGGGTGAGGATTAGATGATTCTCTTGATTCAGGAGCAGCCAGCCCCACAACTCCAACTCACTCACTTATTATCAAGGGCCATGATCCCGCCTATGCTGCTCTCTCCTCGCTCTTCATAATAAAAAAACGGGCCTACTTTCTGTTTTTATTTACTTTCACTAAAAGTCAGGTGAGGTCACCGTACAGGCCCTTTTTAACTTGGGTAGTATGGTAACTTCGTTGACCTCAGTGTAGTGCGTTCATTAAATTTAGTGATGGGGAAAGCTTCATCTATTCTAGGCGCCTCATCTGGTCTACTAAAGTGCTGAGACATTTGAAACTTCCAAGACAATTTGTAATTCATTTCTTTGTGTATTGCACTTTTTGGCACTAAAGGATCTGCTATATCCTGCAAATTTGGGAGTGGGCTGGTAGCGTCGTCAGAAGATTAGGATCAACCCGAGGAGCAGCTACCTCTTATTCACTAAACACAAGCTTAGTAGAG